>WEDG01008359.1:0-176101 GCA_017591395.1 Schistocephalus solidus
CATTTTGACTATTTTGTTGTCTACAATTTTCAAGTTTTGTTCCCCCTCGTATTGACGTCTTTTCAATTCTGCTACCAGTGTCCTCATTTTCATGTAGGGTGAAAAAGTTTAAAAACTCTATATTTCTCCCTTTTGCAATTGCAATAACTGCAGGTATGTGCAGCAGATGATGAGGTAGAAATACAATTAATTGTCAATAATTAAGCTAATATTTTCTCCAGGAAACGTAGGAATCAGTTGAAAATTTGAGAATTCACTTATCTTCAACTTTGAACCAACCGCCTTCGACCTTGACCTTCGAACCTTTGTCAGATATATCACTGTAAACGTTTGTACTATTCACATTTTGCATGTGAATAGGGAGCTCAAGGGCGAAGGCCAACTTCCCTCAATAAAGTGACTTAAAGTCTCCGCGCAACTGCCTATAACTCAGAGGATAGAGCTTTAGGTTATTTCGACGAATCTCATATGGCAGTTCAGCTTGACCTCTTACTAATTTTGTGGCTCGCCGCTGCACCCTTTCGAGCATGTTGTAGTCCTGTTGGGTCCACGGTCGCCAGGCTTGGATCGCATATTCAAGATGTGGCCTAACAAACGTACCAAAAACTTTAGAAAAGCAGTCTTCATCGAAAACTTTAAATGCCCGCTTGATAGCGTACGTTTTGAATTGGCGTATGTAGCTGCCTTTGAACATTGCGTAGAAGGCTTCAGGTTGTCTTTCATCCAAACTCCAAGATCCTTCTGTGTGTGTGCTTCTCGGAGTGGCAAACCGTTCAAATAGTAGGGTCGCATATCAGTGACCTGATTGCAATTTCCCAGACGTAGCAGGGTGCATTTGTTTGAGTTGAAGGACAAGAGCCATTTGCGGGACCACTCGTCCAATCGACGAAGATTTTCTTTGAAATTGCCTGCATCAGCAGCATTGTGGATAAATTTCCAGATTTATATCGTCCACAAACATAGCAAAGTTACAGTCCAATTCCTGTACAAAATCATTAATGAACAAGAGAAATAGGATCGGTCCGAGCACTGAACCTTGTGGGACTGCACTCTTGATGACTGTGCGCTTTGATCGCGATCCGCCTACGCAGACCACTTGGGAACGCCTGACGAGAAAATTCTTGATCCACGTAAGAAGTTTGCCGCCAATGCCGAACATTCTCAACTTGTGAAGGAGACGCTGGTGTGGAATACTTTCGAAGGCCTTCTGGAAATCAATGTAGGCCACATGCACAGTGTCTTTTGCATCGAATGTTTTTGTCCAGCTTTGCATCGTATAAAGTAAGTTTGTAACACACGATCTTCTTCTACAAAAGCCGTATTGTGCCGTCGATAAGAGGTTACGGGTTTCTAAATAAATCATCAATTCCTTTTTGACAACCTTCTCCATACCCTTGCAACAGATTGAGGTCAGGCTGACGGGCCTGTAATTTGTAGCAAATGCATTACTACCACTTTTGTGAAGCGGTGCGATGTGGGCTGTTTTCCAGTCGGTAGGAAGAATTCCCGTATCGAACGATTTCTGGCTTAGCAACGATAGCGGTTTCACCAGCTCTCGAGCAAGTTCGAGGAGTAGCTTTGCTGGAATCTCGTCGGGGCCAGGGGATTTGCATGCCTTCAGACGTTTTAGTTCTTCAAAGACCGCCGCTTCTTGTAAGAGCATATCCTGAATAAGTGGCACACCTGTAGTCTCGTAACTTGTTAGGAGAGAACTCCATTAGCCCTGTGGAGCTCCAGGCCGAAAGAGCGTCTATGTCTGAATAAATTTGATCTAGGCAAGCCTTACAAGTAATTAACAAATGGAATTGCAGACAAGCCTATGAGGAATTCTTGAATTAACTACCATGATCAAATCACGAGGTTAGCCAGTAAAAGTGTCTATGCAGCATCCAAGACTGGGGTGTGAGAAAATTCATCTTCTCAGTAATGATTGTCAAACAATGGCATTCGCTCCGCACGGATATTTTGATCCGCATTGATGAACAGCTTTAAAGAGCATCCAAAAAATTGATTTTCCAAAATGAACCACAACGACGTGCAATTGCAATAAACCCTTTACCCTCACGCCGCAATTTGCATATTTTCTGTTTCTATTTTAACTTTTTTAATATCACATTGAGTCTCTGGACACCGTATCAAATTTTTTGCTGGGACAAGGATAATAAAAGTCAAACGCATATTTCTCTCATTAAGTGTAGCTGAATGGCATATTATTGGGGTCGCTGAATAAAATGTGGACCGTTATGGTTCTTTGCTGTATGTTTAGCATTTTGCGTTTTTGGGCTGAGCTTCTGCCAATACGGCAGAATTACTTGTTGATTTCGCACGCCAGCCTGCTGAGCTAGTGTATTCGTTTTTTAATTTGTACCCTTGATTAAAAGCCATTTTTACTTTCTTACAAATTCAAATTTTCATGACTGCCTCACAGGCCGTTCGCACGTCACACTACACTATTTTGACATTATAATGTCAAAATAGGCTTATTACATATATGTAATAAGCCACCGTTAGCCAGCTGACGATTGAAACCTTTTTGTGAACTTTCAGACCCATTTTTCGCTTTTTGCCGCTCAGCTTTTTATTACAGTTTTAGTGCGGGCGCTCCTGTTGCCACATTTTATCTGTGGAGGGTCCTCCGTCTGACCATTTTTGCTTTATTCGGAGCCTCCAGGAATTGGAGACTTTCAGGCTGTAAATTTTCTAATTGCACAAGAATAAATCGTTGGCCCTTAAAGTTCCGGTGCAACCCTGTGTTTTCATCTCAGACGGACTCCCACTGACTCCCATCATTGTAAACTTCCTCGTATCTTCTCAGTTGCCCAATCATCTCATGAAGCCAGGGCGCCAGTTTCGACACAGGCCTTGTATATTTATGTGGAAATACCGTACTCTCCGGGCGTCTTGTTGTCATGCAGCCTCCGTAGTGCATCGGCAACTTCTCCCTCGGCGGGATGTCGCACGACACTGCATAAGGTGGAGAGGAATGAAACTCAGGTGCCGAGGAGAGCGTGGGTGTGATTAGTTGCTCATCAAATTAGGCGAGGTGCTCGAAGTGCTCACACCAGCGATCGACATTAGCCGAGTTGTCAGCAATAAGGCCATCATTCACATTGTGAACAGAGTCACTAAGTGTCGAGGGCTTACTACTAAGCTGGCGGATAATTGAGTAGTTTGCGAGTATCACCAACTTGTGAGACCTGCTCCATGGACGTCGATATTCCAGACCAATATTTCTACCGGTCATACCTATCTGAATTTATAGTCATGTTCCAGAGTTGTCCGAAGGAAGCATCTTTGTGTGTCCTGACTCGAGTCGTCTGGGCAGACAACTACAACGTTCGTTCACCGATCCAGTCACTGCTGTGTCGCTGTCTGAATCCGGGAATTTCTCAGCTGCACTATAAAGGGATTTTTCCAGTGATGACCATTAGTCACCGCCTTCTCCGTCGACATAGGTCGTAAAGCGGGGCTGAATTTCTGCGCTCAGGGCCTCGACAGTGCTTTTTTGCCGGATTTTCGTGAGAGCAAGACGTCTCGCACGTGGCGTTTTGAGTGCAGATGACAGGTGAACCTTCAAGCGTGTGCGAACGAAAACATGGCTAGACCCGTGGGCGTTACCAGTTTCAGAACCACGCATCGATCTGCTATCATGAACCCAACTGTGAAACCATGAACCAACTAGGAACTAAGTGTTGGTGATGAATAGTCGGTTCTGGTCAACAAAAATCAGCATTCTTATCATTTTAGCATCGAGAGCCAAGCCCGAACCGGCCAGAAAGGCGACTGTTTTACGTGTCACTGGTCCCTCGCAACAATCAACAGGTCACTACGAGGGAGTCTTTCAACTAACATCTTGAGCTACAAGCAGACAGTTTCCTTATCGTGCTGTTCAGCAGCTGATTTTAGTGCGTACGCAAAAACGACATAAATGTTAGTAAAGTGACTCTTCAGTCGCACGTAGGTTATCCGGTCATTGGCTGGTTCCCATGCAAGTACTGCACGCTTTTCTGGTTCCGAGAGGGCTGTAGCCACCCCATCTATATAAGAACAGTCACGTGAGCCGCTGTGGTACAGGGTGAAGTGGGAGTTGACCCCCAGGGATTTTTATTTACATTACTCCTGAGTCGGGATTCGGACATCAGTCAAAGAACAGAAATCAACATGGTACTGATGACGACTTTGCATAGCAGAATTCAGAAAACTCTGCACATTCCAGTATCCAATCCCAAGAGTCCGTTCTCGGTTAAATATTCCAGCTCGCATTCTATTCGCCCGCACCACTGGACTGGCGCTGGGAAGCGCGACGGTTCCCGTGGACACCGTAGCATGGATTGTAGTACTGTAATCGAACCTATTTCATTATATTTCTTGATGATTTTGAATGCAGGCGGGTACATGGCAGCAGTTTGGATCGTTTGTTCGAGGTTATTTCTTCTAGCGCTCTGGCTCAATAACCTAGCCACAAAGCAGCGGTGGCAAGCAAACTGACTTAATGGCGTTTCACGATCGCCAGCTTACTGTGCCATCGTTGGTATTTGCGGTATGTTATCAGGCAGTTGGCGTGCCAGACCTCAGCCTTCCGCACCCTGGTAGCACTGTCGCTGCTGGTCCGCGACTGCTTATTCGTCAGACACGAGACTTTCGAGGAATTGGTGCGTTACATTATCAGGGGTGTTTTTTGCTTAGACACGAAGTTTCAAAACTGAATTTGCCTCATAAGGGTAAACAAAACTATTTTCGGAAGCTGGTCTGGCTACCTTACTGTAGCCTACTTCCATGGGCGTGAATCTATTTTTTCCGCTACTTTCTGCTTTTTAAGCCTTGCTCCCTGTTTTGCGGTTCGAACTCATACACCACTGCGACCTTATTCGTCTCATATTCTTATCCTTCTCCCATTCTGCATCTACAACTTTGTTGTCCCTTGTTTCCTTTTTGACCTCCTTGCTTTTTCTCCTCCTCCTCATCCTCCTCCTCCTCCTCCTCCTCCTCCTCCTCCTCCTCCTCCTCCTCCTCCTCCTCCTCCATAAACATCGCCTCATTATTCATCGTGGTCCTCTCTACAATGTATTTTGCATATAACTTGCGTTTATGCCTCCAGTTATTTAAATTCTTTAAGTCATTTCCGTGCCTTATGTGTGTAGAAATAGCTAGCAATTTTCGCGAATACGCCAGAAAGACAAGCCATTATAGAATGACCTGCGTGCACCCTCTTTATTGTATTTTTTACTCTTTACTGCCTGTTTAGGTCCTCGATCCCAGTGCAGTTGGCAGTCCTACCATGTTCTTGCAACATTCCCTTGCACCTCGTCTCCTTTGAGGATGCTGACTAAAAAGTCCGAAAGTTGGCGAAATAGCCTGCTATACCTTTTGAGCTTGTTTTGCGTCTTCACATTCTGGAGTAAAAAGAGGTAGGGTTCATCTTTCCAGCGTGTTTTATAATTAACTCTTACCTTTAGCGAACCCAACATACCCTTCGCCTGCTGCATTAGGCGCACCACACGCCTCAAAAGATCTAATCGGGTTTGTAATTGTTTTTCCATTTCTGGTTCTCCAGAGAACCCTAAAAAGTCATGTCTCGAACACTTAGCTCGATGTTCTGCAATTATTAGGCTATAAGCCCGTGGTGCAGTGGGTTAGAGAGATGGACTTCTAACGCACAGTTCGTGGGTTTGAGCTGATAAGCCAGAGCTGGCCATTCAAGTCTCCTTTGTCCTTGTCGGCAATGTCATTCGGCCTCCATCACTAACTTAAGGTGTATGCAACTGCCCGCGAGGGCTCTAAAGTAACTCCAAAACACCGCAAAATACGTGTCCCTTAACGATATTGGGGAATATCACACTATCATATTTCATATTCCCGATCGCAACCAACAAAACAACGGGTCCTTGGCTCAATGATAGTGTGTTACACTCAATAACCAAAGGTCGCGGGTTCGAATTTCGGATGATCGACGGCTGGGATTCAGTATGACTGGCTGATGACTGCTAATAAGCCAAAACTGGTCATTTCTCTCTCCCTCGTCTTTGTCGGCTTCACTTTACCCTATGATAGTGTGGGGCTCACCGATCTGCTAAAGGAACATATATGTTCCGTTGTGCCCTGGAGCTCAGACTAGAGCCCTCGCAGGCGGTCGCATAGCGACGTGTAGCATATGTTGATAAGGTGGAACCGACAAAGACAAGGGAGACCGGAATGGCCATTTCTGGCTTATTAGCAGTCATCAGCCAGTCATCCCAATCCCAAGTGTGGCACACCTGGGATTCGAACCCGCGACCTTTGGTATTTGAGTCGAACGCTCTACCATTGAGCCACGGGCTCGTTGTTTTTGTCGGTTGTGATCGGGAATATGATGATAGTGTGGGGCTCACCGATCTGCTTAAGGAACATATATGTTCCGTTGTGCCCTGGAACTCAGACTAGAGTACTCACAGGCAGTCGCATAGCGACGTGTAGCATATGTTGATAATGTGGAACCGATAAGACAAGAGAGACCGGAATGGCCAATTCTGGCTTATAAGCCGTCATCAGCCAGTCATACCCAATCCCAAGTGTGGCACACCTGGGATTCGAACCCGCGACCTTTGGTATTTGAGTCGAACGCTCTACCATTGAGCCACGGGCTCGTTGTTTTTGTCGGTTGTGATCGGGAATATGATGATAGTGTGGGGCTCACCGATCTGCTTAAGGAACACGTATGTTCCGTTGTGCCCTGGAGCTCAGACTAGAGCCCTCGCAGGCGGTCGCATAGCGACAAGTAGCATATGATGGAATGGAACCGACAAAGACAAGGGAGACCGGAATGGCCATTTCTGGCTTATTAGCCGTCATCAGCCAGTCATACCCAATCCCAAGTGTGACACCTTGCACCTAAGAGCTGCCACTGCACCCTCTCCGCCCCATCTTACCACGGAGCTGTGGTATGTAATGCTTCTGAAATCGCTATTTGTAGCAAAACACTAGGACGAGTCGACAATTACTGTTACAGAGTAGCGAAAATTCCTATTGTAAAATTCAAAAGACAATTTGGTGAGCATACGTTAGCTTTCGATAGATTCTCATCAGACCTTTAAATTTATATCACTGTGTAACTAAGTCAAATATTCACGCAAGTAGAACAACTCGTACGGTTGTCATGGTGGGGGAACGAGGGGGAAAAGAAACAAAATTGCCGTCCGTTTTCTTATTATCATCAGAGGAATGGTGGTCACCATGACAGGTGATTAGATGTGGGCGGCTGAATTGGTGGCTTTCGGCCACGGTAGTTGCGGCGTCTGTACAAATTTCTTTTGAAACAAATATTAATCAGGGTCCCATTTCAAGGGGATGCAGCAAGTGAACCCCTACGAAGGCGCCTAAGCCAAGCTGTTTCAAGCATTTTTCCAGCAGCCGATGCCCATGTTCTATTCGCGACTACTTTCATCCTATACGGAGGAGGCACCTCAGTGAGCATTTATTCTTTCATCTGCTCCTGTGGGTCGCACGAGCCGGCGTTTGTCCAAAAGGGTACGAGAACAACTTTCTGCATGGTTAGGAAAGGGGCAGATAAAGAACATAAACATCTCTTTCCTCGCGTATGTGGTAGACACAGGCCCTCGTGTGGATGTCAAAGAGGCCTTCCGGTTTATTTACAAGGTCCTCTCAACCTATTCAAAATTCCTTGGACAGCGTCTGTTGGGTACGGCAGAATCGGCTGCAATCAGGCTACGCAAACCGGTCCTGTGCGCTCAAAAGCACTTTATACAGGCGCCGCAACTACCGTGGCCGAAAGCCACCAATTCAGCCGCCCACGTCTAATCACCTGTAATGGTAGCCGCCATTCTTCTGACGATGATAAGAAAACGGACAGCAATTTTGTTTCTTTTCCCCCTACCTCCCCCACCCTGACAACCGTACGATTTGTTCTACTTACCAGCATTTTTTTCTTAGTTACACAGCGATATACGTGTAAAGGCCTAACGACAATTTATCGAAAGCTAACGTATGCTCACTAATTTGTCTTTTAAATAACGTTAATTATAAGTCATCCTTAAAACTAGCCATAGTCTGACCATTAAACGTAACCAAAATATCCATTAAAATAACTGGAAATGGAATTCTCAATCCTCTATCTAATCTGAAAATGCTTGACTGCATGAACATATGGTTAAAAATATAGGCAGCCTTATATGATTTTAATCAATTTGGTTCATGCTACACCAGCATTAAAATCGTAATAAATGATATTTTGCCTCATGTTTTTGTAAAATAAGGTCATTGACAGACACTTATCAGCAGAATCTGGTGCCAAAACTTTCAGTTCATCAAACAGTGCATTTTGACACAGCAAAGCCTAAAAGTAACAGTTGGCACAGCCATCACAGTGTTTTCATATTTGATGTAATTACAGTGACGAGGATTTATCGAAAGCTAACGTATGCTCGCCAAATTCTCTTTCGAATTACTGTTACTTCAGGAAGTGAGCGAACGCCGTCTTCGGCGGGTTGTGAGAGGAGACATCTCTACCGGTGTCACTGACCGTACCTGACGTTAAAATTTGCCCTGTCTTGCTGATTTGCGGAAGGCTTATTCCGTAACAAGGGACTGCACATCTCACGGTAGAGCAACGTCCACTTTGGCGG
Organism: Schistocephalus solidus; assembly: GCA_017591395.1. Classification (NCBI taxonomy): domain Eukaryota; kingdom Metazoa; phylum Platyhelminthes; class Cestoda; order Diphyllobothriidea; family Diphyllobothriidae; genus Schistocephalus; species Schistocephalus solidus. The sequence goes on from WEDG01008359.1 coordinate 8,619, forward strand.
GGGGAGGTGTCCCAAAGCAGAGCTTTCGTGTGAGGCGCTCTCGTCTGATGTGGGCTGTCCTGTATAAACAACCACTCCCCGAACCCTGGGAGATGATTAGGTGCATAAATTAGCTTCTTTGTCTATCAGTGCTGAGTAAGTAACTAAGAAGCAGGTACCGCAGAAATGGACTACTGTCCTTTTCAGGTGTCAATATGCGCGGCCAAATGTCAGGCGTGCAACTGGTGGATTTGGCCGTGTGATTGGGAACACCTCTGAACTCTCTTCTATGTCCACCCTCACTTTATATTTGAACGAAGTTTACCCTCAACCTCTGCCAACATTTCCCGGCCCCGTTGACTATGATCACCCCAAGCGTCAAAAGTCGACCTTTTAGACCAACTTAACCATTTAGGTAGTAGTAGTAGTAGTAGTAGTAGTAGTAGTAGTAGTAGTGTCAGTCGTAGTTTCTGTAATGGTCCCAGCAGTAGTATCCTTAGTGGAAGTCCTCGAAGTAGCAGCAGTGGTAGTTAGGGTGGATGTGAAATTTAGACACGCCTTCCCCTAGCCGATGTCGGCCAGGCCGCATTGCATTTTGCTGCTAGGGGAAGGCAGACAGAAGCGTTCGCACTCGTCTCCCTCTCGGGCTCCATGACCTGGATTTCGGACAAGCGTCGGGCATGGTCGAAGGCTGACTTCGCCTCAAGGACGGAGCAGCATGCTTGCGCCATACTTATGACAAATAAGACTGCACATTTCCCTCCTACTCTCCAAAAAGACGTGCCAAGAAGAGCGCGCCCGCTCGCACAGAAAACGGCATGCAAATTAATATGCATGCACCCTCCACCCTTATCACGTAAAAATTCTGCCACCCTCCCTCTCTCTCTCTCTCACCGTGCTCCACCACTCTCCTTTCTCTCGCGAAAAGGCGAGTAATTCGAATGACAACCACCGAAACAGCCAAAATTCACTTACACACATGCCCTCGTTTAGACGCCCTGCAGTAAACCGAATATGGCTGTTCGACCTTCGTATTAGGTAATGTTCACTGTATGCTCCACATCATGGTGGTGCATGGACGGTGACTTTCGCTGGACGTTAGTGAGAGTAGACTTACACAGCATCTACCTCCCTCACTGTTCCCCTCCCCTCATCTGAACAAGACAGTGTCACGGAGACCGAAGATGGGAGGAGGCGCAGGCCCACGCACTGTGATTCAAAACACAGCAAGAACAAACAACACAAGAGAGGGGTGACTCTGATCCCAGTCGAGTGGGAGCGACCACATTGAGAAGGAGCCATTGCAGCCTGACTCTCAGTCCGCCATTTAGCCACTCCGCACAAGTGCACACACGAGGTTGACCACACAGTAGGAGTTCTCCCGTCAGGTGGCAACCTGCCAAGTCACGGCTTTTAGGCCACCGTGATAGTTTCAAGTGCTTCAGATTGTTTATAGTGAGGGAACGGAGCGGAGCCATCGACCTCACTTCCTCCCCACCCCCAGAATGTACGAATATATACCGAATACACGGGCCTACTGAAATTAATCATCCTCCAGGGATGCCCAGATCTCAGGCTCACCTTCGTTACATTATCAACCCTGTTCATGCGAGGACGAAACGACGGACGAGTTGTAACTATATATAAATGTCACCGTGCTCTCTCCTACCCCAAGGTCTTTAAGACTGGCGTTCGTAGTTGCAGATGCGCTGCAGTCAAGATGTCAAGATATGAGTCCGTCTGGGTTCTTTTGTCGAGTTTTAGACAAGTAAACTACGTACAAATCCTTCCGGATGGCCTCCTATCTATCCTATCTATCTATCTATCTATCTATCTATCTATCATCTATCTATCTATCTATCTTTCTATCTATCTCCAGTTATGAAAATCGATTAATGTTGGCAATCTTAGTATCTTCTTACCTTAACCTACTTCTTACAACGAGGTCTTCAGCTGATCCCTTCATCTCGGTATGGGCGTCCGGTTTGGGGCAGCAATTACGAATTCTTACTGAGAGCGACGAAGGTGCCGCTCAATTCATCCCAGTTATCTTTTTTGGAAGGCCGCAGCTATTCCCTCACCGCAGACTACCTCTGTCAGACAGGATCGTTCTACTTCAAGGGTGATCGTAAACCCAAATTTTCACTCGTTATCCAGGCACACAGTCCAGTGCTCCGTCTTTCTATTGGAACACCGACGCGACGAATGCACTTTACACTTGACTCAGGGAAGTGAAGATGTTCGTCCTGCATTGTTATGCAGGACAGAGGGAGTGTTTTCTCGTGGTCCTAGTTGCAGTTGGAACAGGTTGCGGTCAGTTCTAAGGCTTTGAAGAAAAAAACTTGATCTAGCGACCCTGTTCACCTGAGACTTATTTCTGTAGACAACAGGACTAGAAGGAAGTAGCATGCAAATTGGCAGGAGGAGGTTTGTGATGGGGGAGCAATGTGAATGCTGCAGTAGATGCCACGTGGGACTTCCGAACAACCGGTTTCACGGACCTGATTCTATCGGCCGCATATATATATATATATATATATATGTATATGTATATGATATGTATGTATGTATGTGTGTGTGTATGTATGTGTGTGTGTGTGTGTGTGTGTGTGTGTGTGTGTGTGTGTGTGTGTGTGTGTGTGTGTGTGTGGTGTGTGTGTGTGTGTGGTGTGTGTGGTGGTGTGTGGTGGTGGTGTGGTGGTGGTGTGGTGTGTGTGTGTGTGTGGTGTGTGTGTGTGTATGTGTGTGTGTGTGTGTGTGTGTGTGTGTGTGTGTGTGTGTGTGTGTGTGTGTGTGTGTGTGTGTGTGTGTGTGTGTGGTGTGTGTGTGTGTGTGTGTGTGTGTGTGTGTGTGTGTGTGTGTGTGGTGTGTGTGTATGTATGTATGTATGTATCAGATTAGTTTTTTGGACTAGGCATCCTGTGGACGGTTTGGCTTGTCTCGATCCATTGAAATGAGACAAAGTGTCATGGGCCTCGGTTGCTTAAATCTTGGATCTGAGTGAGTTCATTGTTTTCTGATATGTACCTCCGCGTCCCGTGAGGACTTTCCTGATGTAGCGCTTGCGTAATCCTGATGTCCTCCTTGAGCGGCTGACAGTTGTTTGTGTGGGTGCTGACCCTGCCGGCACATGTGAAACCCTGTTACTTCAATTTACTAATGAATTAACTGTCGCCTAGATACCTGAGACCAGTTTGCCCCTGCGTCGATGAGCTTTCGTGCATCCAGTGCTAACTGAACGTGGCAGCTAGGTATTGACGATCATGACGCTATTTGACGTCCTACGCAGGAGGCTGGCTCGTGAACAGAGGCCTACAAGCACACTTTTTACAAGCAATGATTTTATGACATGCATGGTTAATTGGGGAAATCAGCTGCTCGGCAAGTGCCATCTATGCTTCTGCCTGTTTATTGCACTCACCTTCCCCTTTTATTTTTACTTCTTCTTCTTCTTCTTCTTCTTCTTCTTCTTCTTCTCCTCCCTCCTCCTCCTCCTCCTCCTCCTCCTCGCTCTCTCACATCTGGTGATAGAGCCTGCACAAAACAAGCCTCTTCACTCTTCGGAGAATGGCCGAGCCCTGGGCAATCCAACAGAGCCCTCTTCTCTACCTCAGCAAACCAACACCACCAGGTCCGTCCTAATTTCATTGGCTTTTCACTTTGCCAGTCATCTAGCTCGGCTTCTTTACTTCATATGCCTTTATGCCAGCCGTAGGATTTCATGTAGATCACTCTCGGACGCATTTCTCCCTCCCCCCTTGCAAATGCACGAAATTCCGGGATGATACTTCTTTATTGCTGGACAGGCCGAAAGTTTTGTCCGTTTGAACCCGAGACCACGCCCCAGAATTGGGCTGCGGTGTGAGGGCTCTGTGTGGTTGAGAGTGAATCTTTCGGTTTTTTGGAATCCCAGGCAGTCGTACAACAGTAGCCAGATGTTTTCCACTTCCATCTTCCTTGTGAGTTTATCTACGTCATGTTAGGTGGCGTGAGAAACATGTACTATCATACCCTGATTAGCAACGTCGGCTCACTCGGGAACACCGTTGCAATTATAGTTTGTGTACACATGAAAAAAAAACCGGTTTGCGTTCAGAAAGTTGGTTAATGTCTCACTGACTGTCCTCAGGGGTTGCATTTGTGCTAATTGTGTAATGACAGAGTTTAGTATCGGACAACGCTAGTCGTTCCGCTAGTTGCAGGTTTAGCCGGTTTTCCATCAAGGCGTGTTCGATTCCGAACGGCGTCGGTGTACGGAAAACAATCAAATCAAAACCAATTAGCTTCCCATCTGGCGGCTCTTCCCTCTCCTTGCTAGCGCCGAGCTTGGTCCTCCAGGAAAAAACTTGCGCTTGTTACGGCTGCGATCATGCCTGATTTACCCGGCCTCGAGGATAGCACGGACTGTACCTCTCCACGCATGGCAATCCGCGGCAGCAGCAGATTTTGACCGCTCAACACCAGCGACGGAACCCCAATACCGAAGGTCCGAGAACCACTTCCGTGTCTTGATGGACTGTGTTCAGCCGGTTTTTGAGTTGACCCCCTGTTGGGTAACGGTGCTGGATTGAGGGCAACAATACTGAGTTACGGCGAAGGACGTGTCCTTCTTGGATAGTCTGGGATATCCTTGCGATTTTGTCGCTGCGAGTGCAGACCGTCTCATTTGAGATGAAATCATCGTGCTTCACTCCAGGGATGGTTTTCAAGAACCACCGCCAGTTTTTGCTTACATTCCACATACACATCCGAATTTTCAAGACATTTTGACTGCCATAGTCCGAAGATGTCCAAAGTATGCTCCACGGTATGTTGGTGCAGGTACGGTGACTGGCGCTGGATTACAGTGAGAGTAGACTTTCACGGCATCTACCTCACTCTCTGTTCCACTCCGCATCTTGGCCCGGTGTCAAGACAGAGTCACGAAGACTGGAGATGGGAGAGGGCACAGTCCCACGCACTGTGGTCCAACACAAACAAGAACACAACAACAAAAACGTAGGGGTGACTCGGATCCCAACTGAGTGGGAGTGCCGTAAAGGCCATTGCAGCCTGACTCTCAGTACACCAGTAAACCACTCCGCACAAACACACACCGGGTTGACTGCGCGGTCCAAGTTACCCGTCAGTTTGCAGTCTTCCAAGCCACAGCTCTTAGGGCACCGTAATATTACCAGGCGTATCAGTTTGTTTACAGGGAGGAAAAGCCGTTGAGCCATCGAGCCCACTCTCACACACTGGGCTGACTGTGCTGACCTCACTCTCCATTTCCATTCCCAGGCCTCAGACACTGTCCAAGCGAGTCAGTTGACTGGGGCGGGAAAAGGGTCTTCCATACCCCGCGACTCACGCGCCTTGTCCGTGTGTTGCGCAGGCTACTGGTGAGGTTTGCCAAGAGTATCACCCCTTCTAATCTGGCCATAGATGGCGCCAGCGTTTGAGTGATGAAAGCCGCTGACTCCGTGATCTGTGGTCCTTTTGACTTGCACGGTATTCTACCGCTAGGCCTTTACGAGGAGAACTGATCACTCTGTTCTTGGCCCGCTTGGAACTGGCTGAATCAGCTTCGAGTACCGTAAAAATAAAAGGATGATTCATATGCGCTTGCAGCGTCTACGGATGATGATAGTGTCAGTATGAAATAATGTGGATTCACGTACCACCCGTATGAATATTGATATTTGCCAAATTCCTTTGCCATCGTATGCTGGGTAACGCAGTACTTTCGTCATGATTTCATTCCACAGCCGCCAAGATAATCGCTCATCACGGAAGCAAAACCAGCCGAGAATTGCTTAAGGTCTGGGCCCCGAAAGAGAACTCAGTCAATCGATGCATTGACTTGCCGCCGGCATAAAGAGCCCTGTTCAGTCACTTCCAGATGTGCGTTATCAATCATTGGTTGTCTAATCCACCCTGTAACTGTCGCTGGTTCTGTCACTGCTACCAGCTCTGACGATGGGCTCCTGCACGAGTTTTAAAATTCAGAATAATTAACAAGCCCTTCCAATGCTCGGCCAGTCTCATGAAAAAAGCTATCCCCGAAAACACGTATTCGATCGTACAATCAGTCTAGTTACGTTAAAGTCGCTTTTATGTGTCGTTTTTATGTGACTTTTTTGCATGTCAGTCCACTCCCCCACGTTCCTAGCGGCCAGGGTTTGGGGCAACTGATGCTTTCAGCACCTGTCTGAGCGGCTTTTAACTTGGTGCTTGTACTCTTGTCGGTGCGTGCTTGTATGTCCCCTTACTCCATTTCATGACACCTTCCGGTGTAGGCGACACCCGTATTCTCAAATTCCTGTAATCTGAGATGGCTGATCGGTGTATTTCCAAAGATTCGAAAACGATGGTTCATGCATATGCTCACCAGCAGGAAACTAGACATGCTAAGCATGTTTCTTTGTCTCTTTTTCCGACATACATATCACCTAGTCTGCCGTCCCTTCTTCATTTTTGTCTGTGTGGTGCACCCGCATGCGGTCGGTGCGTAGTTCATACTGAATCGACTGCAGTCGTGAACACTGGTGACCAGTTCGTGTGTAGTACGCCTAGATGTGACTTCATTCGCCGAACCTGCGTTCATTGCACCATCAAAAAGAGTCCCCCACCTACTTTAAACAAATCCCCGTCCAGCGCCCTCGTGATGGTGAAGGTCCGCATGGTTTGCGACAGCCGATCTATTATTATCATGTGGACGACGCAGTTACTTTGAATGCCTTATTGCTCGAGATAAGCTTTTTTGGACTCACTGATCCACCTACCGCCAACCACGTACGATGGTATGTAGGTGGACTCTCCCTGGGAAGCCATATCTGCAGCCTGTTCTATTTGAGTGAAGGTTTTAGTGAAGGCTTCGGTTAGGGGTCTTCTGTAGACTTCAAAGCACTGATAAACGGCGAATCTTCATCTAGGCTAAAAGCAATTGCCTGCTCACTTTTCCGTAACCTGCACATCTGCAGAGGTGCCCTGCTCACTGAACGTTGTATTCCACCCTTACGTTCGCTTACCTTAACCAGTCGACTTTTTACCTCCGTAAGTCTGTCACCTACTCAAGGAGGATTTCGCTTAAAGTAGAAAGCTCTCTACGATCCTTGGTTACTCGTACCATCTTTTGTCTGCAATCATGATAAGTATTTTTTCTCATAGGCCGCAGTACCTGCCCAGCAGGTCCGCGTAGCTGTTCCAAAAGAGAGACCTAGTTTTTCGCTGCTTTTGTAGCTGAATCTTCCCGTCGTTTCAAGGCTAAAAGTTCAGCCGACCCGCTGAGCGTGGGAAGATTTGCGTGAACGTAAAGTGGCTGCTTCAGTGCTTGCATTGTCTAATTCTGGGACACTTTTCTGCCTTTCTCATGTAATCTTCGTCCCAGTGGTTGCATTGGATGTAGTTCGTAAACCTCGATGGCAAGCAGAGTTGTTTACAGTCTGTTTAGACTTCACTTTCTGAACTTTTTGCAAGGCGGCTTGAAGGTTGGCACAACGGTCTCACGTGGAGGCTGAGGGGATTTTGAGCAGCTTTCCGGCTTGGTTCACACTGCGCAGCATGCCTTCGGCCGTGAAGCATTTTTTGCTTGTAGACGCGAAGTCATGCAATGTGAGAGTTATGAAATCCTACAGTTTGTCCCTCGCACTTTTCAATGTCGAAGACCCTTATGAGATTGTCACATGCTATTTTGTGGGTTAATTTTAATTTTTCAGCGTTTTTCCGTAGTTGTCGCACAGCAAACGTCAAGTACGTTGCTCCAAAATGTTTCCTAAATCCACACTGAGTATCCGAAAGAGAGTCTGGTGCTTGGGGTACAGCCTTCTACGTTTCTGTGCAGTTTTGTAAACTGCCAATTCTATTGCTGAGGCACACAAAACGGTGTAGTCTTTTGTAAACCTCAGTTACTCGAAGCCTTAGTAATTCGTGTCTGCTGCACCATCACCAGGGTGGGGTGGGGGTGGGATGACGACTATCGCGAACGTTGGATGGTAGACGACGCTTGAGTCCACCGCAGTTGCCAGCTTTTCCCTAATACTAAAACTAACCGAATTAGCTTCTGATATACACATAATTATATATCGCCCTGTTTGAGGAGTGATTTAAGTTTACGGTGTCATTCTGGTGAATATTGCTTTGGCTAGAGCTGTCAAGAAAAACTTACTAAGCGTCGACCTCCCTCCTCTTCCAAATTTTATAACGTTCCAGTGGCAAGACCGGCAGTGAGATTAGATGCGGTAGCTGACCCTAAATGTCCAGAACTTGGCGCCCGCCACGTTTAAGATCTCAGTTACTCAAATGGGCTCTACGCGTACCACAATGTAGCCGGTTTTTCCTTCGCTCCTAACCGCCAGAACGTGTGACTGTTGTCATATCTGGATGCCTATGTATTTTCTCGATATTTGTTGATTACTGCCGTTCCGTATAATACTTACCTGCGCGATTATATCGCTCGACTACTTTGAATCTTACACCACATATGCCTTTTAGGGCTAACCATTGATTTTCCTATCGTGGTTGATCGTTTTACATTACAGTTTTACAGCAACGGTTGTAGTCATCACTATCAATCGCGCATTTTAGAATGGCTTCTGATATCCTGTATTTCATTTGTTTGCCTCATTGGATCCTTTATGTTTTCTTTTAGTCGTGATTTTGTACCTAGTAGGTTATTTCCTTGCTGGTAAACTTTCGTCCACTTTATCAGTGCAAAGAATGGCACTTTCAGACCTTCTAAAACTACCCCCCATCCTACATACCCAAAGACCATCTGCAGTAGCCTCCCTTTCCTTACATGATACTAAAACTTCCGCTGGCCTCCGAGTTGATATCTTAGGCCATCTGCTTTCATGGAGCCAGTGTTTATTTGTTTAGGTACTCTGTTGCGGTTTGCATGTGGCCATATTTCTCCCGTTGTAGCTGCTGACTGTTTAAGTAGGCTTTTTCTTTCCTATGCCTGCCTCATTTGCCCCGCGTAAACTCGTATTTTTTCCGCATACCAAAAACTCTCAGTGTGAAACGGACTTGTGAATTACCGCCCGTGCCCGACACCAGTGTCATCGCTGCAGTAAGTCGTTTTACTTTTCCTGCTTTTCACTGCCTTGGCGCCTTTTTATTGCTCGTAGTTGTTGCTGCTGCGTCTGCCATCGAGGCCTGGCTGCCAACTTCTTTGCTTTACATGCGGCCCGTTTTATGTCGGTCAGTCGGCTTTTTATCTTATTTTGTATGGTCTGCAGCTGCCAACCCTAATCGCACAAGTCCTGTCCCCTTCTTTCTCCTTGCCTTGGGAGTCAGAGACAATCTGCTGAAAGTCGATAGTCAGTCGGAGATGGATACATGTAGGGCACCGGGTTGATAAATGCCCCTTTGAAGCATGGAGGCATTGGCGCATCCCCCCTGCAATTCACAGACAAGCTGGAGCGTCATATCTAGTCCTGTAATTAACGGAGTAATTTCTTTGCCGACGACTTGACGGGAGGTTTTTAGATTCGAATGATAGCTAGGAAGGGCAGTTTTCAATTTTCGATTTGAAGGCCTAATTTAGGTGGATGACAAAGAGGAAGCGAAGAACTAACCTTTCTTACGAATGAACTTCGAAAGCCGCGAGGAGGGTCACTATACGTCACCAAGAAGAGATGTTATTTTTTTTCAGACCGGACTGCATTGTTTTATAAAATTTACTTGAACATTTTTTCTGACTGCTACTATCCGTCATCCCACGATGCCGATGACTAAAATTGTTTTGAAAGGACTTTTTCATTGTGTTATCACTCGAATTTAACTTAATGATTTATAAAATGTTGAGCCACGTTTTTGTAGACAATACTTCAACGTTGGTCAGTCATCTGTAGAATTTTTAGAATAATATCAGGGCGTGCTGTATGTGAACGCAGTCTATTATGTCCAGTTGCGGAACGTGTTTGCTTGACTATTTCACCAACAGCGTCGCGGATAATTCCTGGCCATCTTACTGTCTACTTTTCAGAAACTTCTAGTTTCGGTTTCCTAATCCAAATGTAAATGACAATAGGATTTATGACCCCACTCACAAAGCGGGAGGTTTGAACTCTTGCACTACGGGAATCAGGATAATAGTGGTTTTATGGGTCTGGTGTTTTCGGGAAGCATAACTAAAGAACTTACATCTACGTCATCAAAAAATTTAAAAACATGGGCGGGTTATTTAAAATACAGTAAATTAGGAACTGTAAACGGGCAAAATAAGCAAAAAAACCCGAGGGCCTTGGTTAGATATTCCAGGCGAACCGATCCCGACACGTGATAACTATTCACATTGGCGGAGAAAGCATGAATAATATATCGTTTACTCTGACTCTCGTAATAGTCGTGACTGAAGATATAATTGCAGTTAGCAGCATTGATAGGTTAACTTCTAACCCCAGCATCTAACCCTAATCCCCAACCTCTAACCCTAACTATAGGTTAAACGCCGATGCCGATAGGGAGTCGTGACAGGCAAGGCGCTAAATGAAAGGAGTGTTTATTTAAACCTACCTAAATAGTATAAGAAGTCGTTTCTTAGAAGAAGACTAGATGCGGTCACGTATCCAATCGTTACGGAGCCTTTCGAATTATTTGCAGCAAGTTATTCGCTGTAACCAGAGCCGCAAGATCATTTCGTTTCTCCCCACCTCCCTAGATAATCACTTCTGATCCAAGGATGGCACGCATCCGTATGATACACTTGTGAAAATTCTTGTTCCGATCCTTTTTGGGGGAAGCAGGAACATGTAATCCACTACAACAAGCAGTACACAACCGATCCCAACCCGTGATGGCTAATCTCACTACAGGAGGAATTTTTAAGCATTCTTCGTTTACTCTGACTGGTAATGGCAGCGACAGAAGACCTATTTAAACATAACAATGCTGATAGCCCTAATATTCAACCCTGACCTCTAACCCTTAACCGTAACCCCCTACGTGCCCGGTCCTAAGCTTCATCGTATGCTGAACACCAATCGTAAGGTTCACACTTGCGGGAGTCGTGAGGGTTAAATTAAACCTGTCTAAGTGGTATAAGCAGATATATGATAGCAGTGGGGACTAGATGGGGCCACATAATTTTTCGTCGACGTCAGATGAGAATTCACACGGAAATTTTCTAGCCAGGTGACTTTTTGTTGTTGACCAAGTGTGGCTCATCGGACCCATCGTGCCTATTACTTTTACCAGTCCGTAGAAGCTTCCATAAGCGAAGTGGGGATCGAAATTGCAGGGTGATGTGACACCGGTGCTATGTTGATTACGTTTTAAGCCGGCTTCGTAAGTGTGTACTTGAGGAGGTTATTTCCAGCGGACTGTGTCAGTACACGAGGATAGTAGACTTTGTCAGCGAGCCCACGTCCTCGATCTCTTTTTAAATGTCGTCACCAAGCCCTCCCCCCCCCCCGGACGCCTAACCCTAACCAGATCACCTAATTGTACAATCTTTCTGCTGCTGCTGCTGCTGCTAGAATTACCTTGTCGCTGCCTGTTTAAGCCTAGAAACGGCTACCGCGACTGGCAGGTGCCCCTGCCCACGGATGAGGCAGCCGACTGCGACGTCAGGCCCTACTCCCTCTGTGGTGGTCCTCTGTCCGAATCCGATGCGCTGTACGCCTGCGTAACTTGCAGTCGCCTGGCTGGTAGGAGGAGTTCACCCCTCAGTGGCCTCTTGGACGCGCCGACTGCGAGGGCTGGCCGTTCGCGTACGAACAGTGAGCCTGAAAGTGAGTGCGAGCGCCATCCCCAAGCCACTCCCCTCCGTAGTTTAAGGCGCTGATCCAGTGTGCGCTGAAGCGCCTGAAACACCTGCTGAATCCTCTAAACCAGCAGCAAAGAGACCCATAAGGATTAATTATATGACCACGTAAACAGACCATGAGAACAGGAACCGCCGGCAATACGGCTGTCTTTGCGCCAAATTCCAGTGAGAATAGGATTAGGACTAGGGTTGTGCCTCAGATTAGGGCTGATTTCAACTGCATGCTAAGAGTTTAGGATAGAGGTAGGGTTGAGATTAGGGCTACCGTGTGAGTAATCCTTGCATTGATGTTGTCACTCTATCCAAGAGCGAGTTCATAGCCCGAGGATCTCGAAATCTAGCAGATATCATTGGGGAGAGCACGCCGTCTACTTGAAAGACACTAGTCGCTGTACAGTTTTGTGGGCGATGATTTAAGATGTAAGTCCTCAGTATTTATCACCATCCCGTGCCTGTTTGCTCAATTTCCGTAGGCATGTTATATTAGGGTTTGGTTTCTGGCTGAGCTTAATAAAATGCTTAAAAGACGGGTTAAGGTTGGAGTTGAGTTAAATAGTAGGGTTAAGGTTTGTGTTAGGATACCCTTGCTGCCACAGGCCGTGTTACTCGATCAAACCTTTCCAGTTTACGCGCCCTCTCAAATGGCGCGTCCGTTCCAGCACCTCGTTGGAGTAATGTAACAAAGTTATCCTAACAACGCAAGCATTCTCAACGCCTTTCGCAAACTCTGATATTTGCCACGCTCATCTGCCGTACTGATAAAACTAATATGATCAGCCCCACTGTTGTACGGTAGCGCTTGTGCTCTATTTCCTCCGTGGATTTACATAGTAGATCACTGCCGATTATTTATATATCTCGCCAGCCGCCTAACAACTGACCGTTAGCGAAATGAAATTAGTACACCCTTGTCATACTGAAGATTCAGCAATTGCAGGTTAGCCGTAAGAAGGAATTTCTGTCTGAGAAAAAGTTAACAGATTTGTTGATTTTACGCTCATGAATTACTGGAGAGTAAAAACCTTGCCCTGTTTAGCCACTGGTTGCCGCGATCACTGCACGATCACGATTACGTTTTCTATCGGAAAGTTCGATGAATATTGCTGTGTCAATTGCACGGCTTGTGTTAGCAAGAACAGAATTGGACGACGAATGACTTTGGTCAACCACACCCCTTGCCTCGCTGGGACGCGGCCGTTACGAACTGACCCAGGAGTCTTGGTAGGCAAGTGTGTCCGGTCGACCTTCCACCTGCATCTCAAACCTTTCGCAGTCGCCTCCACCGAACAAATGCTATGGCAGAGAACCGTGCCACCTAGCGAAGGTGGAACAGTGACGGAGCATCTACATAAACGCTAGCCAGCGACAGGAAATCGTGCACTTCGATTTCGTTTCACTGACTGACGGGGTGGACCACCCATCTGCCTGCGCGGCATTACACGGCCACCCCTTAACGAACGCGCGCGCCAGTGGAGCACGAAGCTGGTGCTTAAATGCCGCCTCATGCGTTTACCCACCAAGCCGTACACACCGTTGTACGCAAATATCCCTAACGCGGACTGACCAATGACCGACTGCACAGGGTAGGTATAAAATGACAGAAAACTGAGCGGATTCTGCCTCCTCGACTTGCAGCTTCAAGCAGGGCATAGTCTGTGATTTCCCATTGAAGCTAAGAATACTTTCGGTTAAAATCTGTAGGCATCACAGTCTAGCAAGCGAGTATAGCAGAGTGCACAATTGTTCCTTCTGGAGCTCGAGCTTCCTGATGGACTTCTAAAATTCGAAACTTCTCTCGTCAGATTTTTGAAGGCTAGTCCGCTTACCATGTCGAGTGCCTGCAATCGAAGGAATGGAAACAGTTCATATATGGAACTTTAGTAATAACAAAATTGCCCAAATAAAAAGCGCCATCAACACAGACAGGAGAGACTAGGATGATGCTATTCAGTTCTGTGTATTTCGCCAATCGATTTTGCAATGTATGATGCTAGTATGTCTGTTATCCAGCCTTTCGTAACTCAGAGTTAGTACAGTAACTGATATTCTAAAATTTGTTGTCGATTGCTTACTTGGGCTTGTAATATTCATTTTCGTACAACGTATTCCGCAGGTAGTTTCGTCACTACAGGATGCCGGCTTTTATAGGAGCTTCTTTTCCGTCGCCCTTCACTCGACACAAATGACTAATTAAGTAGTAGGGATTTTCCGAATTGATTTTCGATGCCCTTCTAAATTCAGATAAATTTTATCAAAAGCACGCAAACAATATTCCTTCGCATACTCAGGTATCAACTCACGTTCTCTTCTCGTTTGCTACTTGATCAAGCGTTAGCTTAAGGTTTTAATAAGTTTATAGTTCACTCCACTGAAGCACACACTGGGCTGACTGTGCGGTCCGAGTTATCCCTTCAGGTGGCGACGTTTCAAGCCAAAGACTTTAGCGCACCGTGGTAGTCTCCGGCTCGGATCACATATGCAGCCTGTCGACTAATGGGCGGCCCGAACCGGTCGGTTCCTGCAGTAGTTGTCGACTGGCGTGAAAGACGATGGGAACATCATAGACGCGCAGTCGCATTCTTTCTCCGCCTGTGGGTGGGCTCTCAACGGTACGCGACGGCAGCACTAGGCTTCAGCGCCCGAAAAGCAGTACCTATCGAACTGACCCCTGCGAAGTTGTGCCTTCTCTTGACCAAGTTCCGCAATTACCTGTCGCTCAGTCCATTAGGCCAAGACAAGGCTGATCATAACTCCCAGCACTGGTGCACGTACGCCGCTTTACACTCAAAAAAAATTAACGATGTTCATAAATTCCACTGGCCATCGAAACAGTCAACGCCTATAGCGTCTTGCTTTGCCAGAAATTGCAAGCCTCAGCAGGCTTGCGTGACTAATGAATGAGCTGTAGCTGTAGACCTTGCTTACTCAGCAGCCGGCGTAAGCCCACGCTAGCAGTGTTCAGCTGGCGGATGACGTGCGTCACTGCTAGTCCAGGCTTCTGTGCACTTCGCTGTCTGGCAATACAGTCCGTGAGAATTGACCAAAATGGCTGCTGTTGCTGCTGATAGAACCTTGCCTCCGAATTGGAACGATCTTCCACTGTCAGCTCCTCTCGCATTCAGGGAAGCGCGGCGGTTGATCCAACGATAAAAACAAAAGCAAGCCACTCCCCTCCTCCACCATCACGCCACACAGTCGATGATTGCTGCGCTGACCGTGGAACCTACTGCACCAGCGGAACCCACCCCCGCCCCCTCTCCAGCCTCTCCTGCGACTATAGGCTTTTGTAGGTACTTTAGAGAACAGTGGCTGCGTCGCTGTCTACGCGGGCATCTGGCAGGGACGTGTCCTTTCAGCAATTCCGTTTAATCCGCTGGTATATTTGGTGTTAACAACAGCAATTTATGACTGCCAGGGTGTCCAGGTTTGGCAAGACCTATTTGTCTCGCGTCCCAATTATGGTGACGGGGCTTCCCCTCCTCCGCCTCCCTATTCGTCCCCCTGGATCGCGGAGATCCGAGTGAAATGTCTGCCTCATGTAGCTAGCCGTTCGGTTTGATTATCAAACTATCAAGGCGACTACCCATCCCTGGGCATTCTATGCATCCTGCCTTTGCCGCTCCCGCCTGCGCTATTTACCGTCAACATTTTCAACCACTCCCTCTGTGCTCCTCGCATTCCAATTCCCTTTTTGAGTCATTCCATCAACCTGTCATTTTATGTTCATATCTATTTCTTTCTTTCGTTTTCTCCTACCTCTCTCACCGATGCTGTGAAAGGTTTCGTATATCACAGTGCCTCACTTTGCCGTTTTCCCTAAGAAGGACATCAGCGTGGCTCAAGATTCAGTCGCCATCGACAGAGCCGCGTCTGTTTCGCCGCCGCCGCCGCCGCCACCGCTGCGGTTAAATGCAAGAACGAAGACTCCTGCAGCGCCAGTTCCGCGATGCCCTACTATTCCAGCATCACAGGCGAGGATTTGCGCCCATCGTGTAGGCCGACGGTCGCGGAACAGCCGGAGAACCAACTGCATCGTGCAACCAGCCCTCTATACCAAGAGGAACCTCTGATCCACCAGCAGCAGAGAATCCTCAGCCGGGTTAGTGGCTGGCCCTCTTCCGTCTGTCTCTGTCTATCGAATTGTTCACTTTCTTGTGTGACGGTCGTATGTCTTTGTTCCCCTCTTACGTAAAGACACCGCTTGCGAATGCTCAGATGCGACAGCAGTCCACCCGGTCGGCCTATGACGTCTACAGCGTACCAAATGCCGTCGCACTGAACGAACCCTCTCCTAGTGGGCGACTTTCAGCTGTGGAAGTTTCAGGTGCGTCGTCTTCCTGGTATCCTATTATCCTTGTGCCAGTAGCGTTTGACAATTCCGTTTCTCTAGCTTACTGCTGAGAGTACTAGAATTTCTGCTAGTCCCTACAAGTGCCGTTCTGGCCTTCGCGGACAACGATGCACAGGGTTGTGCCTTGTGCATGCGTTAGTTTTTAGCGCGGAAAATTTCGCCAAATCTTCGGTACTTTCTCATTTTCCCTTCCACACCCATCTGCCTCCGACTGGAGGTGAGCTCGCGTGCAGTGGTTTAAAAATCTAAAAAACTCGTCTGCGTGTGCAACACCCGAGAGTTCGACCGTCGTAGTCCGATTATGTTCACCGTATGCTCCACAGAAAAGTGCTGTAGGGACGGTGACTTGTGCACAGATCATTTTTAAGTGATAGTAAACTTGCACTGCATCTATCGCACTCTTCGCGTGTGCCTGGTGTGTGTGTGTGTGTGTGAAGACCGAAGGAGGGTCGGGCGCAGATGAATCATATCCGAAGGAGTGGACGGGATGTGAAAAGATCCGGCACATACGCGTGCCCATGTTCGGCACGCCCTCCCCCCCCATGTTCGGCATTTGTTATGGAACTCATGCCAAGTAACGCATGCCGTACCCTGATTTAACCCTCGTGTTGGTCCAGCGCACCTACCATGTGGCCCGTTTAGGGGTCATAAAGGGTAAACTATAACAAAATAAACGGTATGATAGTGGTAGTTAACAACTCCACACCCGACGCGACAGTTTGACCGTCATCGTCCGACGATGTCTACCGTATGATCCACTAAAGGGTGGTGCAGGGACGGTGACTTGCGCGTGGATTAGTTTTAAGTCATAGTAGCCTGGCGCTGCAGCTACCGCACTCTCTCCTCCCCCACCTGAGCCCGGTGTCATGACAGAGTCATGAAGACCGGAGGCGGGAGAAGACGCAGAAGGCTGGTGTGGCCGGAGCTGCCCATGGGCGTACCACCACACCTGACTCGGATCCAACGGAGTGGGAGTGCCATAAAGGCCACATTAAGAAGGAGCCATTGCAGTCTGACTCTCAGTCCACCAGTCAGCAACTACACACAAAAACACACATTGAGCTGACCAAGCGGTCCGGGTGTTCCCGTCAGTTGGCAACCTTCCAAGCCACGGCTTTTAGTGCACCGTGATATTTTCAAGCGCGTCAGCTTGTTTATAGTGATGAAGATGCGCTGAGCCGTCGACCTCACTCTCTCCCCCACGCACACAATCAGACCACCGTCTGAGCTGGTCAGTTGTCTGATGCGGAAGTGGGCGCAGCTGCTGTTGACCTCGTCTACGTGTACTACGTACACGACCTGCCCCCGAACACAAGCACCAGGATTTCACACAACAGGGGGTTGAAAGGCTCACATATCACATGTGTGAGATAGCCATTGGTCACGTTAAGAAGGAACCATCGCAGCCTGACTTTCAGACCACAAGTCGCAGACCAGACCACCACCACACAACACACATTTGACTGACTGCGAGGTCGCAACACTATAAAAAACAATACTCTATAGCTGAAGTAAACCGGAGATTCAGCCTGCTTAATTTTCTACTAATGAATTTCTGATACAGTGGCCGTGCTGCACTATGAGAGACTTAAAAAACTTTACCGAAGTCGTAATAGTACTTTTAATAGTCTACCTTTACATTAGTTATACCATCAGGATACGCAAGTTGTGGTGGTGGTGATGATGATGATGCTCGTGATGATGATGAGAGGGAAGAGGGGGATCTGTTGGGAGCATTCTCCAAGCGACACCGACGTCATGATAAGGAGGCTGCATTCCCCAGTATAAGTTTAACTTTCCCTTTCCTCTCCACTCATCGAGCCTGATTGACCACAGTGACTGACACGTCGTCGCCTACGCGCGCCACCACCGCACCCCGCCGCATGTGTTCGCGTTGACTCGGCGCAGCCCTGTTAACCGTCCAGCATCATTTATCTATGTCAGCGATTCGTGAGGAAGAAGGTTTGCCTTCAGGAATTACTTCCCTGACCTTGACAATATTACAGCGGAAGATGGTTTGGTAAACAGTGGTTTGCGGTAAACCCCAATCAAGCCCTTGCGGTCCCCTCAACGACCGCATTCTTTCGCGCGGTAGTTATATTCATAGGTGAACGACAGGGGAAGGATGAGGAGGAAATTCTCTTTTAGAACCCTTTATCCTCTTTTGTTTGGCCTTAAATTAATCTAACTTTCGATTTTTCTTTCTACTTGTAGTTCCACCAGTACCTTCACGTTCGTATGGCCTTTCGGAGGTGGCGCACTTGAATCAAGCTGCGAGGAGAAGTCTTCGTGCAAGGAGTTCCTATGAGGATTCTGCACCTGATTCGACCGGCAGCTCGGCTAGTCGCCGACGGCCCTTTCTGGAGCGTCTCTATGCCGGTATCAGACAGCACTCTCAAGGTACTTGTCTTTGGTCCAATCCTCGAGCCGCCGCCTGGATGCCGTAGCGGAAAAAATCCTGAACGACATCCCTGCCACACGCGATTTGCTCTCACTAAGACATTCTTCGATCCCACGCATTCGATTATCCTAAGAGCCACTTTGGCATGGTTTACTCTCTCAACATATGCTACACGTCGCTATGCGACCGCCTGTGAGGGCTCTAGTCTGAGTTCCAGTGCACAACGGAATATAAATGTTCCTTAAGCAGATCGGTGAGCCACACAATATCATCATATTCCCGATCGCAACCGACAAAGCAACGAGCCCGTGGCTCAATGGTAGAGCGTTCGACCACTACCAAAGGTCTCGGGTTCGAATCCCATGTGTGCCACACTTGGGATTGGGTATGACTCTCTGATGACGGCTAATAAGCTAGACATGGCCATTCCGGTCTCCCTTGTCTTTGTCGGTTCCACATTATCAACATATGCTACACGTCGCTATGCGACCGCCTGTGAGGGTTCTAGTCTGAGTTCCAGGGCACAACCTTAAGTGCATTTAAAACTTAAACGAAATTTGAAAAGAAATATTATTTTGTTGATAAATACTAACTTTGTTAAAAACGGTGAATTTAGAAAACATTAAAAATAGCTGTGACGAATAAAATTTTAATAGAATTGTCAGTTGATAGCGTAAGCATACCATTTTGTGCATATTAAGAGAACTATCTTTTTGCCGAATTTCTTCATAGGCATTTCTGGTATTCGATAACAATTAGTTTCAGATAGTTCTTGGAATACCGGTAAATATTGCACGATTTTTGCTGTTTTCAATCTATTGGTAGTACATTTAGATCCTGTCCTATAGGTTTATCAAAACCGTCAAATTAAGATGGTCCTTAAAAACATTGACCGAAGTAGTGAGCTTTTGGATGTTACTTCTAATGGAGATGGTCGTTTGCGTCATGTTTGTAGATTCACGCAAACAATTAAGCATATTACCGAGGAAAGTGAACGTCCACCACAAAAGTCGATTATTAATTTACCTAAGATCAATTGAAAACGTTTTATAATAAGTTACCCGTTTGAAAAGCGCGTTAATTAGATATTGAGCTGACGAATATATGCGAAGTTTACCTTTTCCAAGGTTAAGTCAACACGAAAATGTGATGTTTTTTTCGGTTTTATGACTTCCCTGGAAATAAGGGATACATTTTCGGCTGAAAATGACAGAACTCACTTTTCGCTTTATATTGGAGCATTTCTTGCTAGATTTGTTTACCTTAATGCCCCGTTCTAAGACTGAAAATACACAACAGAGTGTCCGAATAAGTCCTTAGATTTTGCGAAAAATGCTAATATTCTGTCCATTCCATTTATAAATTCCGGATTATTGGAAATTGTATTAAACTGAAAAAAGTATCTTATCGCATACTTCCAATTTCACATAGGTGTTTCTGTAGTCCATGTTCACAGTATCAGTATATTTGATGGAGATGTACATGCGGGTTGTGGTATCAAAAAATAGTATCTCGATATGTTGGCGAGGCCAACAAAGTTGAAAAAGAGCAGCCAGTGAAAAAAAACTCCTGTAATATTTAGGAGAAAAAAACTGTCGCCCTTGGGGGGTCCAACGGGGGGCAATGCGGAGGTCACATTAATCAGCCAGATGCTCCCTTGCTGTTTGCGGAGTCCGTAGAGGGATTTAAAAGGCGGAAATATATGCCCAGATCATCCTCGGCCCATTGTGGTTCGAACCAAGGAAGAACGTTCATACACCTCATGGACATATTTTGTTAACAGTCTTCATTTTCACTATAGTAAATCAAAGGTACTGGTAACCAAGTTTAATCCTGCGTTTTGTAGTAAAAACGTCAGAAATTTGCACAAAATAATTTCTATAGCTAAATTCTGTCCTTGCTTTCGGAAAACACTGCGAGGTCCCAGGTATCCCGTCAGTCGGCACCTTCCATGCCATACCATACTGTGATACCTTCAAGCGTGTCAGATTATTTGTAGTGTGGAAAATGCGCTGAGACGTCGACGTCACTCTCCATTCCCATTCCCAGACCCCAGTCTGTGTCAAAAGCGTTCACTCGTCTTGCGCGGGAATAGACTCAACGACACGGAAAATATGCGGCTTGTAGTGCGAATGCAAGTCGGGTTCAAAAGTATGCGCTCTTCGCCTGGGTAGACGTTGATGGTTCCGGCGAATTTCGCCTCTCTGAGTGAGGACCTTGTTCCCGAGCGACATTTTTATTTCATTCTGGAGGAAAAACAGTTGCCTTGCTGTGTCCAGCCTTCACAACGAAGGTGACCAGCAGCGTCTCGCTGTTCTCCTTTGGCGCCACATGAAGTAGATGTGAAACATTCGTCTGCTCGGTTGGTCCAAGATCGCTCTATGTGTGTTGTTCGACACCTTTAGTTTTAATCTTAAAAGGATATTTTCATAATTCATCAACGGAAAGACTTCCAGTGAATGCATGGCTACTCGAGTTTCATGGGTCTTACCAAATTGGTTATGAGTATTGTTATAACCCGGCCTGATACTGACCACCAGCGGCGCTCGATTGGCCCCTAGATGAGTTGGATAGCTTAACGGTGAGGGCCTCCATTAGCTTCAAATGCTGCTGCAACATCTGCTTGAAGTCAGCATCCTCGTCAGCTATCGTAAGTGAGAAACTGCGTCGCCAAATTGTTATGACCCGGCCTGGTACTTGAATGGCGCACGAAGCGTATGCTTCATCAACGATTGTCCCAATCCCAACGTGGTAGAGCAGTAGAACACGATCAGCTAGCGAAAGTGTATTCCAAGCAAAAGTGACATGAAAAGCTGCATGCATTTATAGCCTCCCGTCCAGCTTAGTTATATTCTGTCCCTGGCCACAGTCAGTGCGGAACATTGTGCAGCGTGAGAAACGTGCACGCAGGTGCATTTCTGTGAGCATTCCCAGCTAGTATAGAACACCTGCAGACAGGTAGTATGTGACCTAATGGATATGCCTTAATTAACAACAAATCACTTAGCAATCTCCAACTCACAAGTTTTTGAATTGCATGATGCTTGCCCACACAAATGACAGACTAAATCAAACGGTACAGGCCCAGTAAAGTTCAAATAATTATCTTTACGTACGTCTTCATTAATCCTCCTCCCTGAATTATTGTTATTAAGGACACAAAATCACATACATTTGCTTGTCTGTCTTTTAGAAAACGATAAAACGTCTGGTTTGCTTGTTCACAACCTACTTCTCACAGTTTAATCAGAAGAAAAAAACCTTTTGTTAGTAAAAATCCTCCAAATGAGCAACAAGCTCCGATATGCAAACAACGTCTATTTTAGCCATCAACATAAGAAATTGCCTGGCTATAGGGTTATGTCGATTTTTAGACCGATACTCTCAATTTCCGTGAGTAAGCTTCATGAATTTGCTTACATATGCGTTAACCCCTGCTGCAGGTCTAAGGTTTTCACAGCCCTACGAGGAAGCCCATTCTGCCTCAGCTGAGGAGGCTGACGAGAACTCAACCAGTCTCTCGGACGAACATAAAGGCCAGTACAGGAACATCACAGTCCGCGAATCCATTGCCAGTCTCCGCGCCCGGAATGCCCTTCCGCTCTTCCTCACTGATTCCCGGTACCGCCTGCCGTCAATTTCCTCCAACACCTTTGCAGCTTGCATCCGCACTGAACAGGTTTGTCCTTACTCACTTCCTACTTGTCCTCCCTATTTGCACATCATACTTCTCCGTCTAGTCTAGTAGTAGTTGGAGTTGTTGTTGCTGCTGTTGTAGGTCCCGTATTTGTAGGAGCTTTTGATAGCAGGAATTGCCTAACTGCGCACTCTGCCTCTGCTTACGCACTTTAGGGCTACTTTAATCTACTAGTGTTTGTTCTAACCCTGCTCTCTTTCGATCTTCCTAACTTACTGGCTCCCCACACACGATAGTTCGACCGTCGATTTTGACGATGTCCACCGTATGCTCGACGGAAGGGTGGTGCAGGGATAGTGACCCGCGCGTGAATTAGTTTTAAGTGATAGTAGCCTTGCTCTGCGGCTACCGCACTCTCTCCCCCTTCCCCACCTGAGCCCGTAGTCATGAGAGAGTCAAGAATACTTGAGATGGGAGAGGGCGCAGGTGACTGGCCCGGCCGGAGCCGCCCCTGGGCGTACCACCACACCTGGCTCGGATCCCACGGAGTGGGAGTGCGATAAAGGCCACATTGAGAAGGAGTTATTGCAGCCTGACTCTCAGTCCGCCAGTCAGTCACTCCACACAAAAACACACATTGGGCTGACCACGCGGTCCGAGTGTTCCCGTCAGTTGACAACCTTCCAAACCACGGATTTTAGCGCGCCGTGATAGTTTCAAGCGCGTCAGATTGTTTATAGTGAGGAAAATGCGCTGACCTGTCGAGCTCACTAACAATCAAACCACCGTCCGAGCCGGTCAGTTGTCTGTTGTCTGAGAGTGGGCGCATTGGCTGACGGGTCTGTGTACCTGTCTTCGCGCGCCACAGCACGACCTGGCCCCCCATAACGCACACACCAGGTTTAACTAAATATGGGAATATGGAGGAGCCATCGCCGTCTGACTCCCAGTCCACTGATCAGCCACTCGGCCCACAGAGCACACGGCGTTGTCTGGTGTAAGCGTCAGATTGGCAGCCTTCCAAGCCATAATTTCTAGGTAACCGTGATATTCACGAGTACATGATGATGGTCAGGGTGTTGTCTATGTATTGGTGTAGGTAGTGTGCGCTGATGTGGCTTAGCCTCCGGGGGTTTACCGCAGGTTGTCGTGGATGCGCATGTGACCGAATAGGCCTATGCGATGAGTGAATGCGTGAGGGCAGTGAAGACGGCGATCTCTGCTGTGTGTGGGTTCTCCAGGCACTGGTTCACTAGACTCTGTACGATAGCTTCGCAAGTGAACGACCAGGCTGATGCGTGAGGTACATGTGCGGTCACAATGAGGACAGTTTATGAGAGAGTTCCCATCGCTGATGGTGGTGGAGGTAACAGGGGATGAGTATTTGGATGTGGTCTCTATGATTGTAGGAGTAATGGAATTGATGCCAGGGGTGAGGGAGGGGAGTCCGAAGGAGTGCTGGTAGAATTTGATGTAGACGTTTGAATGGCCGGATTGTTGGTGCATTGCGTCCGAAGATCCTACCAGGCCGATTCGCGCACGGAAGGTGCGTTGACAGTGCGGGCATGTTTGAAGGGCCTAGGCATTAACGGTGTGGGTCCGGGGCGCTGGTGACTTTCGTGCTGCTCTTTTGGTCTTGGCGGCGATCCTGTTGGCTTCCTATATTGCTGCCCCTGTCTTCACTGTCAGTCTCCATGCGGGTCGCCGGGTTGATCTGCAGTTGCTTCAAGGAGGTCTTTAGAGTGTCCTCGTAGCGTCGTACTTGACGCTCTTGTCGACGACAACCCATGGAGACATCTACATAGAAGAGTCGTTTGGGTAATCGTTCGTCGTCCATCCTCACAAGGTGGCCACTCCAGAGCAGTTGCAGTTGTTTCAGCTGAGCATAAATGCTGAGAATGCCTGTTCATTCCAAAACTTCCGTCTCAGGTATCCTGTCTTGCCATGTCAGTTTTAGTACTCTGCGAAGGCAGCTGAGGTGGAAGTGGTTGACCTTTCGCGCCTGCTTTTGCTAGATCGTCCACGCTGCCGCCCCATACAGCAGCGTCGGCAATATACAGCTTTGTACATCTTGAGTTTAGTGCTAAGGTGAAGACCGTGTCAATGCCAGACCACGTTCTGCATGCGTCCAAAGGCTTGGCTGGCTTTGGCCATCAGATAGGCGATCTCATCGTCCACTTTGATGCTGCGGGAGAGATTCCTGCCCAGGTACGTGAAGGTATCCACAGATTTCATTTGGGCGCCATTGAAATTGATGTGAGCTGCGGATTAGTTGGTATTGGGCGAAGGCTGATGCATCACAACCGTTTTCTCAGTGTTGATGCAAAGTCCGAAGTTGTCACAGGAGGCAGCGAAGAGGTCCATGCTCTTTTGCATTTCCTCTTCTGTCGTTGCATTGAGTGCGCAATCGTCAGCGAAGAGAAGTTCATGGATGGTGGCTGTGGAGACACGTGAGCGTAAGTGGATCCGTCGTTAGTTGAGGAACCGGCCGTCCATCCGTTAGGCGATGCGGATCCCGGGGCGTTCTTCACGGTAGGATTCAGTTAACATGGCAGAGAACATGAGACTGAAGAGGGTAGGTGCAAGGTCGCAGCCCTGCTTAACTCCATTGGTCACTGCGAATTCTTTAGATACTGTCCCATTGTCAGTTACGCGCGCAATTATCCCGTCATGAAGCTGACGCACCATATGCGTAAAACGTTCAGGACAGCCGAATTTCTGCATGATTTTTCACAGCTAATCGCGATTCACCATGTCAGAGGCTTTCGTCAGATCCGCGAAGGTAGTGTAGGGGTGCGTCCGCAGCTCCTGGCACTTCTCTTGCAGCTGACGAGCAGCGAAAATCATGTCAATTGTTCCTCGGTGTCATAGGAAGCCACATTGGCTTTCCGGGAGCAGTCCTTGCTCCAGATGAGCGTTCAGGCGATTGAGGAGAATGCGGGCGAAGATCTTTCTAACGATGTTCAGCAGCGAGATTCCTCGGTGGTTGTCGCATATATATATGCAGAATAACATGACCGAGAAAGACAAGGGAGACTGGAATGGCCATTTCTGTCTTATAAGCCGTCATCAGCCAGCCATACCCTCGATGCTGGTGCTCCGAGGCTTCGAACTGGCGAGTCAGCTTTACCCATGCGCACGATCGTTGTTTGCAGTTTCATCGGGAATATAAAAGATGGTAGTTGGGCGTCACCGATCGGTTGATGGACTCACTCGTTCGCTGTGCCTGAGGTTAACTTCAAGCTTCGCCAGCAGCCGTAAGGCAGCTGAGGATATAGGCAAAATAACATAACCGAGAAAGACAAGGAAGACTGGAATGGCCATTTCTGGCTTATTAGCCGTCATCAGCCAGCCAAACCCGACCCCAGGCGCCGTGGCGCCAGAGGGCACCCAACAACAAGGTCGCGAGTTCGAGCCTTGGGCGCCGCAGTGCCTGGGGTTGGGTATGGCTGGCTGATGACGGCTAATTAGCCAGAAATGGCCATTCCAGTCTCCTTTGTCTTTCTTGGTCATGTTATTCTGCCTATATCCTCAGCTGCCTTACGGCTGCTGGCGGAGCTTGAGAGTTAGCCCCAAGGCACAACGGGACGAGTGAGTCCCGTAACCGATCGGTGAGCGCCCAACTACCATTTTTAATATTCCCGATCGAAACCGGCAAGACAACGAGCTCGTGGCGCAGTGGGTAGAGCGTTGGACTTCTGCCCACCAAGGTCGCGAGTTCGAGCCTCGGGCGCCGCAGCGCCCTGGGGTTGGGTATGGCTCTCTGATGACGGCTTATAAGACAGAAATGGCCATTCCAGTCTCCCTTGTCTTTATCGGCCATGTTATTCAGCCTATATCCTCAGCTGCCTTACGGCTGCTGGCGGGGCTTGAGAGTTAGCCCCAAGGCACAACGGGACGAGTGAGTCCCGTAACCGATCGGTGAGCGCCCAACTACCATTGTTATATATATATATATATATATATATATATATATATATATATATATATATATATATATATATATATATATATATATATATATATACGATATGTTCCTCAAGGTGGCTGAATGCCCTGACACAGTGAAGATGAGTGAGGCGAGTGGAATGGAATGCGTAATGGGGCTCCAGGAACAGCCTTGACATTAGCATTGCAATGAATTCACACTTAAGCTTCATTTTTTCATCCTTATCATTCCTTCAATGACAACACTGCGCACCTCTAGCGTCTCCCCTAACCACGCACTATATTCTGTAGCCCAAAGTTATCACTGTCCTGTCAGATCACAAAGAGTACCAGTTTTTTTACTGCGTACGTAGTTTTTCCTCTCAGTACATTTTCGGCGTGATTGCTGCCTATAAGGCGCCCGAATAGGTAAAATTTCTTGTGTTTTATTTTGCCTGCGTCCTGGAAAAGACGAACAGAGCATTGGGCAGGCCTGTAAATTGTACATCCAAAACACCCACACATTCTAAACAAACATGGGGACAACGCTGTCTAGTGGAGTTGAATTGATGATTGGCAGAAGCAGGCCTCTCTACCACTCACCCACCACACCGAGGCCATCAGGTCAACGGGGGCGTGCGATTGATTGGAAAAGCAGTGGAGCATTACAACTTGATGATGGACAAATATGCGAAGGGTCTGACTGATACTGACTGACCACCACTATCTCCGCTAAGGGCTGAGAGGCAAAGACAGAGAGGGGACCCCGCTTTACTTTGAAAGTATCATTCAAGCATTTTCGCCAAAAGTGACTTGATTTACAGTGACGTCTCTGTGTAAATGAATAAATGATGCACAGTAAGTAGGCTCGTATAAAACTGAAAACCTATTACCGGGGTACAGTTCAATTTTCAACCTTTGCCTTTCGGTCGCCTTCCGCGTAATTTACCGTGCCCAAGATGACAAGACGGCAAGGGATATGTTGGAAGCCACGGCACGTGGGGTGGAAAGTCTTCGTAGTCATTAATTAAGAGCCCCGCGTGCAGCAGCACAGCGGCTAGTAGTAGGAGTAGTAGAAGTTGAAGTAGTAGTATTAATAAAAGCATTAGTAGCACGTATATTAGTATTAGTAGTTATAGAAATATTAGTAGCGTAATGGAGCTAGAGGAACTGCCTTGACATTAGCATTGCAATTAATTCACACTACAGCTTCATTTTCTGATCATTATTATGTGACTGACACTAACCATCTCCGCTAAGGACTGGGAGGGCTCTGTACTGTGTCCTGGTTGCTGGGCCCTATTCAACGATGTGTGTTAATTTTGATAGGTTGGCCCCAAACCTCACCCGAAGGTATTTCCGCTGTTTATTTGACGGACCACTGAGCCTTCCTTTGCTGCAGGCAGCTTTCATTAAAGTCAGCTTCACTGTCTTACTTACTCCTCGACTATCCCGCAGACAGGCTCTAGTTTTCACGTCTTCTTGTCTTTCCGACGCCGGAGTTTGTGACTAAACTTCTGACATCCGATCTCGCCGTTATTGCGGACTCCACACCGATACTCCCTCAAGACATCCCATCAGAGCTGGGAGCCCATATTGTGTAGCATGTTGCATCATTGTTATAGGCTTTTGAGCCTTGATCGCTAGACCGTGGTGATGGGCGGTAAGTTTGTGTGACTGCTCACCTTGGACGCGGGGTTATCGTAGCACCAACTTCGCTGCAGCACGATATGCTCTACCTTATTTGTTGATTTTCCAATTCGGCAACCTTTGGGCCCACCGCGTAGCCTACCTTTCAGCTTTAAACTACAGTTCCCTCTTCCCGGCTAGTTCTATGGCCTCCCGTCCTCATATAAATGTACTGGCCTGACGAGAATGTATCGAAAGCTACGTATGCTCGCCAACTGGTCTTCTGATAACAAAGTTTTCTAACATTTTATAAAGAAAAGTAATAGTTTTATTAATTAAAGTATGTGCACTTTTATCCTTTCTGCGTTAGCTTTTTCACTCAAGTGGAGTAAAATCCTGGTACTCGAGTCAATGAAAGGCTCCTTTTACAGCATTTTCGAAATTTTATTGCTTTCCAATGAAAAATTTGTCTAAATTCCGGAAAACGTGGCACTCATTGGGGGTAAGATCTTGCATGCTGGAGAACTTCCGACTCCATGTCCTGTAATTTTTCTAGTGTCGTTTGTTTCTATGTGGGATCTAGCGTTTTCGTGCGATAGGAGTTGATCGGTTGACCAATCCAGGCCGATTTTCTGCAGGTTTTAATCCAGCTGGTTGCAGTATGCTTCAGCCGTAATCGATTAGCCAGGTTTCATGAAAGGCTAATGGATCTCACCTACGTCAGCCCACCAAACACCCGGAATCCTTTTTTGGCTGAATCTTGCACTTTGGACTGTGTTTTGGTGGCTTGTCCAACAACTGTGTTGAACGTTTATGGTTATCAATTAGATCCATTTATCATAACACTTTACAAGTCAATTCAAAAATGAGTCATTTGTTTCCTAGAAAGCAGCAGTGTGCAAGCTTCTAAACGTTGTCTTTTTGGCTTTTCATTCGCTTCATATGAAAAGAAAATGTTCAAATTTCCCACTTTACCGACTTCACTTGGGTGAATTAATATTGTTCTCGTGCTGTGAGCGATAATTCATATGCACTTTCAGATAGATCTGCTTTGACGGTGACTTTCAGTTCGTCCTTATCCACCCTTGAATCTGGCTGAACGCATGGCTCAATCCCGAAGCTAAAGTTATCACAAAGAAATTTCACAAACCACTTTGCTACTGTCTACTGTGTTGTTATATTCGATTTAAATAGACAATTAATATTTCGAGCTCTTTGCGATACTGTATTTACATGTAACAACTCATATTTCATAATTTTACGAAGTTCTGAGTTTTTGCTTTTTTAAAAGGATTAACTTTTTTAAAAAAGATGTATTTTTAATATTTTTTAAAACGTAAAATGCTTTAGAAATAGAAAAAATGGGTGGCAATTTTCTAACAAAAAAATAATTTTAAACTATAATACTAACGTGAAATAAGAAGTTCTCAAGTTTTACCATATGACTCACTAAATATTTCGTACTTTACGACCCCACACTTAAGTATTAGGGGATTTTGACCGATTTGAATATTTAATTTAACCCACTTTCGAAAAACTCGGTGGGATTCGAACCCACGCAAGCAAGGTACAGCCTTGGTACAGCCAACGGAGCTACGAGGTCCTCACCGAGAGCCTTGAGTTTTATCACAATCGGGCCAAGTTACCCGCCCAGCCTACTGCAACGTATGGAATCCACTAATTCTGTGATTGGACTCACGGCTCCCGGTGGGACTTCGTAGCTCAGAGGGCTTGAGTGTTAGTAGTACTAAAATCTTCCTTTCCTAGTGTGCGTTTGAATCCATCAAGGCCACCGATTTTTTGCAAGTGGGTCAAATCGATAATTTAGTATTCATTGTAGGCGGTGTGTATGTGCACGTTTGACTCCCAGACTAGTGTTGATCGGCCAGTCCGCTATATCTCTTCCTTAGGCCACTTCTGACGCCGTCTACGAGGGAGTGTACTGGTACCCAAATGAAACGCCAGGTGATAATGCTGACGGTGACTTCGCGGCTGAAATGCTGCCCTCCGCAGCAGGCGTCAATGCGGAGGTCGGCGTCTACTCCATGGCTGAGCCCACCTATTCCGGCAGCGACGCCTACACGGAGATCCCTGGTAGGTTAGTTTCTGCTGAAACATATTCCATTTTAACTGAGTTTGGGTCAACGAGCGTAGATACTGCTTGCAGCCCAGTTAACTTTTAAATTCCTCAAGCTCCTTTAGAATGAGGCAAAATGGCAGAGAGAGGGAGGGGGATCGAGCTGAACAGTAGCAATTCGGGTTCCCAAATCTTGTTAGGATGGCGACTAGTGAGGGCTATGGGGGGTGCAGGTAAATGAATTGTGCCACGTAGAGGGCGCTGCGGTCACTTAACCTCCCTAACATTGGACCATGGCACTTACAGAACTTGCACAAAGTTCTTCTCAGCACAAGCGATTGATTACCGTCACCCACGCATTCAAAACAAGACCTTGCCCCAACAGCTTTTGATATTTCATCGTGACCTGGGAATTTCTTTGTTAGTCAGTATCTACCAGACGCTCAAATATGGGGTTGCTTTTTATTATTACCTGGTCTCTCCCTTGTTATGCCCCTATACGCTCTTTGGACAGATTATGGTTGCTCTACCTACAGCAACTAAGAGAATTTATGTTCCCAAGAATGGCCTATACCGGCAACCTGTCTTTGTTCTAAGGACACATAATAAAGTCGGTTCAAACCAGCCTTAGCTGCTGGGATGCTTGGTGGATGGTTTGACTCAGAGACCTCTTTATTAATTCACGCAGTGCGTCGGCAGCCTTCAGTTCTCCCTACCTAAAAACTTGGAACCGAGAATATTTGTGTATTTAGACCATAAAGACAAAGCTATACAAAATGGGGATGTACTGCGTTCAAGTGATATCCTCTCTAAGTTATACTCAGAAGAGTAATTATTGGAATTGTCAGAAACAAACCCACAGAACGTACGGCAGACCTGCTTTATCACGTAGCCGATCCTACGCAGTGTAATGAATGAAATTAATGAAGGGATTTCTGAATAAAATCGTCTGCCACACATTCCGAAACATTAATTCCTACAGTGCTTCCTGACCAAATTTATTCGGTGCCTTTAAACCACAGGCCATTTCTGTGTACATACAGTGTGTGGCCTATTTCATGCAAGGTGCCGGAATTTTCGAATGACTGATAATCATTTTGAAACCGACACCCATGCATGTACGAATACGTAATAATGAACATGGCCGAGAATAGCCCCAGGACGCAGATGAGGCGGGGCCTTCAGCTGCACAATTCATCCAATCTCACCCCCCCATACCCCCTCCTTAATCACCATTTTATTGAAATTTTGAAGCCCGAATTAACATTGCTACCATCGCTCGCTCTCATTTGTTCGTTGAACTCGGCTAACTGCGACTGCAGGCCTAGCACTCGCGACCTAACTCAAACTATATATAATGTCTCCTAGAGCTATTCTACTGACAAGTTTAAAGTAACAATTATATATATGGTTTTGTATCTGCACAGACCTTTCTCACGTCAGACCCCCATCGCGGAAAAGTGGCCGACTTGATGAACAAAGGAGTTCCGTAACACTGCCCGCACGGGCAACGGAGCTTCCTCAGGACAGCCCCACAACTGCAGCGCTTGCTAACGATCAGCTGGACCGGAGGTCACCATTAATCTGCCCAATTCAAGGGTCACTGCCAGACCATGCACCCAATCTGAATCGCATTCTGCAAGAAATGCAAGGCTTTCGGCACGTGGATAGTGATAGTGAGTGGCTCTTGTACATCACAATGTCCTGTCCTCTGTCCATGTTTGACGTCTGCTCTTGACATATAGGGCCTCCCATGAGGCGCCCTCACATGCCATCTGTAGAATTCTATCGGTCGATTATTTAGAAATGCGGTACAAAGGAACAACTGAACTTACGTTTGCACTTCAATCATGAGTGCATAGCATCTCTCGCCCTCTCATTTCAGATCCATCGGCAAGCGAAAGTCAGGAGACCCGAATACCAGCTTAGAGATAGTGGGTGACCTTGTATATAGCTCCTGTCCATTCTACCTCGCTCTGTCTGCTTCCCATGGATACCTCTGTCCTCAAGGGACTAAACGTTGCCACAAAGACCTCATGAAAGTCTGACCCCTAATTTTTTGATGCGGACCAGGTTTTCCTGTCAGTTTTCAACCTTTCAAACTAGTTTTCAGCGCATTTTAGTAACACAGAGCGCGTAGTTCTTGTCTAGTGAGAGGGTTATGCATTAGTACCGCGTTGGATCTGCCTCAAGTAATCCAGAGGCTCAAGGAATTTACAGCATCGAACTCAATTACCAAGAGGCTCGGATTTGGATCTCCTAGTTTGCGACACCGGTGACTTTGCTGAGCCTGGCTGACGTTAGAAATAGCCATTTCACGCTCCCTTGTCCTTATCGGCACTGATTTTGGATTTTTACACCAAATGTCTGCCCTCATGCCTTGCTGATACTGTTGCATTTAGTGCTCTGACCATATCGTAATCTGTCATCGTTAGTGGACATCTCGCGGGCCCCTACGCCCTCCATCTCCTCGCCAACTCGAAACCCGCCGCCGCCTCCGCCCTTCTGCGCAGCCCCTGCTGTCCCCTTCTGTGTGCGCCCTGCAACCTCCTTTGCCGTTACCGCCGCGACCCCCTCTCGCGCCGCAATGACACCGCTGATGGAGCGCTCCATTGAAGAGAGTCGCACCTCGCGTTCCACTGAGCCGAGTTGCAGCAGCAGTCACCGCAGTGAGACCTCCCGGCGCCCGTCCGCCTCCTGCTCCTACTCCTCTGCTGTCAGCAGCGCTGGCGGGGCCTGCGCCATTGATAAGGCTATTGAGGAGCTGGAGGCTACTTCTGCCATCCAACCCTGGCCGTCTAAACTTTTCGGGACTGACCTCGTTGGAGGACAGGAGGTATGAGAATCTGCTGGTCAACCGGTGGGGGTCTCCAGCCTGATGCGAGAGTTTGATCTTGTCATTCTTTCCTCCATACATTTTACTTGGAGGGTTCTCTTGCACTGCCTCCTCTCTCTCTCTCTCTCTCTCTCTCTCTCTCTCTCTCTCTCTCTCTCTCTCTCTCTCTCTCTCTCTCTCTCTCTCCTCGCGTGCTGACAATCTACTGACGAACTTCGGTACATTATGATACATTACGTGGCTCGTTTACTGCGACTGTCTCTCGGCGTCTGCATTTATTCCCTTCTCTCCCTGCAAATTAGTGAGGAGTCCTGATCAAAGCCACTTTTTTTCCGTGACGACGCTGGATTTACGCACATTTCAATAATTTCGCGCCTCTGCTGTATAATTGCTACCTCGGTGAATGAGCTGTTATCGTTGATGTCTCGCGCTGGCAATTAGTTTATTCATCTTTGATTGACTTTTTATTTAACTACCTTGCGTGATTTTTGATTTACTCCTTTTTTAGAAGACCCCTTGCCATCTATATATTTACAAATAAAGTTTAGCCATCATTTGGACGTCCCCATCCCTGAATTTAGTTAGCCACTTTGTTTTGCTTTTTCCATTCCCATCGGCTTTTACGCTATGAGGTAGGGAAAGGCTTTTTCCACGCATCACTGGCATTCAAAATTTTGTTTGTGCTCTTAGGAAGGTTGGCTTAGGCAACCGTTAGAAGTGGATGCGCTCCGGCTCAACGTATCCTCAAAAGCCTGACAGTTTATTCCTTGACTTATCTAATCGGATGACGGCGTCGGCAATCACCACCGATACGACGCTCTTTTAGTCTGCCAGGGTAGTGTTCGTCACCGTCTACCTTTATTTCAGGAAGAAGTCGGCATTGCTGTTTTGTTTGATACTCATTTTCATATATATGCAGGTATATTTACGTATACTAGTGTGCGTTTCTCTGATCTGCTTAAGGAACGTTTATGTTCCGTTGTGCCCTAGAACTCAGACTAGAGCCCTCACAGGCGGTCGCACAGCGACGTGTAGCATATGTTGATAATGGGGAACCTACAAAGACAAGGGAGACCGGAGTGGCCATTTCTAGCTTATTAGCCGTCATCAGCCAGTCATACCCAATCCCAAGTGTGGCACACCTGAAATTCGAACCCGCGACCTTCGGTAATTGAGTCGAACGCTCTACCATTGAGCCATGGGCTCGTTGCTTTGTCGTTTGCGATCGGGAATATGATGATAGTGTGTGGCTCACCGATTTGCTTAAGGAACATTTACGTTGGAGATTGGTGAGCCCATTGGGGTACCCTTAACCTGTTGATAGAACTTTCCATCGAATTGACGATAGTTCTTGAGATCATTGAGAACGTAACTCGGCGCCTGCAAGATAACCCAATCGACATTTTAATACAGCACGTTTAGAAATGCTTAGGCTTTGTCTCAAGAACTATTGTCAATTCGATGGAAAGTTCTATCAACAGGTTAAGGGTACCCCACTGGGCTCACCAATCTCGGGTCTACTGGCAGAACTAGTATTGCAACAACTAGAAGAGGAGGTTATGTGACATTTCAGACCAAAAATGTGGGTCCGATACGTAGATTATACATTTGTTATCATAAAGGCCTCGGAAGTGGAGCAGTTGCATCTGAGCCTGAATAGTGTTTTCCCAGCTATTCAGTTTAATCGTGAAGAGGCAACAGGAGGTATCCTTCCGTTCCTCGACGTGAGTATCCAAAAGCTCAGTGATGGATGCCTCGCAACGAGCGTCCACCGAAAAGGCTCTAATGCCGATATCATACTTAGCTATGATAGCAACCATCCTGCGGCCCATAAAAGAAGCTGCGTTCGAACCCTTTTCCACCGGGCCTTTCGTTACTGTAGTAGCGATCAGCTACGCAAAAAAGAACTCACTTACCTGTATCGGTTATTCCGACTCAACGGATACCCAGTCAGTTTTGTGAAAAGCAGCCTCAGACACCAGAGGCAACCACAAACTTTCGGCTCTAATGGAGAATCCGGACCGCGTAAATTCTACTTCCTACCTTACATGCAGGGCATCTCCGAAGCGATAGCCCGACAATTAAACCGGTTTGGCATCTCCATTGCGCACAAACCGGCATCGTCCTTGCGCGCAACACTGTCCCGAGTAAAAGACCCTGTACCCAAAGAGAAGCAAACTAATGTCATCTATCGCATTCCGTGTGCTAACTGCTCTTGCACTTATATTGGTCATACCGGCCGACGACTTGGGACGCGTATTACGGAACATAAACTAGCCATTCGTCGACGTGACCCATTGTCACTCATCTTTGCGCACGCCCTTGAGTTCGACCATCGCTTCAATTGGGACGGAACCGAAGTTGTTGCAATGGCTAACAACAAACAGGCGCGTGAATTCCTCGAGGCGTGGCACTCTAACACAACCAGCATCAACCGCCATGTCGATCTGGACTTTCAATACGAAGGCCTGCGTGCCCGGCTCACTGATTTGCGCCCACAAACTAACCACAGCCGCTAATCATTTCTGGACCATATAGAATCCCACTGTGTCGCCACACCCTCCCCCTGACACGGCGAACAACAGTTGAAACTATAAACACCTCTGTCCCCATCCCGCATCGTCGACAATTAAGTTTACCGTCTGCAGTCACATTTACTCGCCATCCCCCTTCGCCTCCGACACAGGGAACCCTAACAGCACCCCCCCCCTAACCGGCCCCAATTATGTACCCATTCCTCACACCCCAGTTGGTTGTCTGTCCTGTAGCACAAACTGGTCATCTGACCATTTCATTTCTCCTCTGTTCATTTCGTCTGACGACGGGTTGGTGTGACCAACTTGAAAATTCACGAGTACAACTCTATTTACCGACGAGCCATTTTTTCTTCACTATATCATCTCGGAATGCCCTCTACCTCAGCTATTCAATATATATATATATATATATTATCCAAATAATTTCTGAAATTATTATGTGCAGGACATGGAGTCAGGTTTCCGAACATGAATTTTTAGAGTCAGCCTAAAATTTCAAATAACGTTTGGGCCAAAGACAATCAACCACTCTGGAAAAACCACGTAGTGCAAATTCTGCAAACAATTAGTACTACAAGAAGTATGGCAAATATGTTACACCGTTCTCTTGATATTGGTACTAGCAGAAACTCAAGACACTTGTTTATACGATGCTTCTGCTAGTGCATGATAAATCAATGAGGGGCTCGGATCCTTAGTGGATCCCCAGCGTTCGCTATGTTATTTCTCGTATATGGACTCCAAAGAATGATCGGGAAAATAATTTCTGAAACTATTAAGTTCGGGATATCAAGTCAGGTGATTTGGACATGACTTTTATGCGTCAGTCCGAAATTTCAATGAAAATCTGGGTCGAAGACAATAAACCACTGTGGAATAAACATGTAAGTCCCATTCTACAAATAATTAGTATTTCAAGTATTATGAAATGTATATAGCCATGCTGGGAAACCGTTCTTCCAGCCACTTTTGCCCCACACAGTCTACGGTAAGACCCGTGATGAACCGGACCCTTTGTTGCTGTGTCATGCAGTAGCAGAAACATCGGTAAAACACGTGTCTGCGATTTTAGCTAGTACATATTTCGGGAGTACGATATAGAATCTATATATATATATATATATATATATATATATATATATATATATATATATATATATATATATATATATAAAGAAAATATGAACTTCTTTGGGCAAATAAAGACTTTAATGCGTTAATTTTCGAGACTGCTCCCCCAGCACGAGTCAGTTAACGGGGTGTGTACAGGAACAATTAATTAATTAACCGTGCTTAACAAATGATTCTACGGATGGGTGAAATCCGAGCCAATACGCATTGAGTGCCTATTTGTCATCCTGTCGTTGGTAGTTCTGCGCGTTTGAATTTGTCCTTAAAGATTTTGTATGCGGCATCCAAAGCTTTATGTCGGCCGATGTATGTCTCATCTGCGTACATTGCTTCCAGGAATTTACGGCCTTTTCTGGTTGGGCAGGTGCCAACAAACCGTGTTTTATCCCATGCAAATTCATGCCTTATTTCCAGTGTACGCATAGCCACTTGGGATAAATGGTCTCGTCTTCTAACCGCTAACTGATGTTCGTGTAGGCGTGTTGGGACAGATTTCCCACTTTGCCAACAATAACTGACATTACAACTGGAACATGAGATTTTGTAGACAACTACTTTTTTATCAAGTTAGCTAACCATGTCCTTAGGGTGTACAAGCTGTGCGCGTAAAGTAGATGCAGCGTGGTGTGCTTCTTGTATCTGGTGTTTTCTCAGCCGACAAGCTCTGATGCATTTTTCACGTATTGAAGAGTGCGCTAGGTCATTGTTTTCGGTACCTGGGTGGTCCTGTCGTTTGAAATACCTGAAACACCAATAATTATTTTAGCAAGTATTGAGCCACCAGCAACGCATTCGCGAAATTACTAACATATGCTTAGATAGTGCACTCTTGTCAAATAAAATAAATCATTTACTTATTTATCGTGAGTCTACATCCTTAATAAGCCTACAGAGACTAGTCGTGCATAAAGCTAGATTAAACGATAAACAATGCAGTCTTATCAAATGAAATATGATGACTCTTTATTTAAATCTAATGCGGAAAAAATTAAAAAGCCTAACTAAAATAAAGGTATCAGGTTTGGAGGCTACTATGGGCACTTATGATCTCTGTCCAGAAATCTTCGACTATTAGAGTCAATTTAGCAAGCTTGAAGCAAACATCTTCGTAACATTTTAGCAGAAACCCCAGACTTGCGTTACCAGTGACTTGGTTGTCTGAGGAAATAAATAACTTTCAATCACAGAGCGCTCCAAATAATTACCACAACTGAAAAGTAAAAGCACGTTTAAATCGTTATATAAGTATAAGTCTTAAGTAAAAGTATAAGTATAAGTCTTTTTATAAGAATAAAACTTGGTTTATTAACAGATTGGCTGTGTTTGCTATCATTGCCAAAATATTACCCACCGAACAGATTTACACGCTTTAAAATGCCAGTTGATTGTGCTGAAAAATGTTTTGCTTAGAAGAGCAGACAGCGTCAAATAATAAGAAGAGAATTTTACTAACACATTCAAGGCCTACTTTCAAGGTTATTGTTTAGAACTCTACCACACTAACTCTTAGAGCGTCTTCAACGCGCTTGACTAACTCAAATAACTGGCTTCTGAGCAGAAAAAAATTGTCATCGAATTAATATAGATGTAGTTGTCTGGGTAAATAAGTAGCAGAGAATTCAATATTATGAAATATTTTACTCCAAACTTACTATCAAAAATTTATAGACACTTGAACTGTGCGTTGTCTATCGTCCTCTCAGCTCGGGCGAAAGCGCCGACTCGGAAGTACTTAATGGACCGGAGTTTTATGTACGTACGAGAACTTAATAATTCTGGGTGACTTTAATGCTCGAAGAAGAGACTGGAAGATATCCACATAAATTGCCATATCCGTATCATTCAACAACAGAGTGCTACACATTTATCTAGACGATTACCAAAGATGAAATCCGAAACAAGACTTCGAGAAGGAAATCCCTACCTGTATATATCTTGCTTATAGTCAAGAATAAGTCATAAGGGATGTGAATGCACAACCTCTAATCTGTTAATGTGACCATATTGCATTTACCTGCGTGTGCTCTCTCCTATCGATACAACAACAAAAATGTCGTCATCAAAAACAAAGCGAAAAACCAAGAGGTGCTGAAATATTGAGAATGATAATTTCAACGCAATGAGGCATACTGTCTCGGAGAAACCTTAGCCAATGAAACCGACAAATCAGTAAATTGTTGCCAGTATTTTGGGGGGATTATAGAGCGTCTACTTCAGTTCAGTTTACTAATGGAACGATAGGCAAATGCCTTTTAACTGTCTTTGATTACAAGGTGACTAAGAAATATCTTCGATACATGAGGAAAATTCAAAAAGAGATGGTTTACATAATGTTATGACGAAAATAATCAGCCAAACTAAAGAGTATACATAAATGACTACTCACATATTACAAGTAGTATAATTGCATGCAATTACAGGTTAGCAAGCAGCCGGTGAGTATGAGGTTGATACTGTAAGTATATTCCATGGGGTGTAGGGGTACTAGTTAGGGGCAGCACCACACAGCTTGCATTTGGTCGCTCCATTTGTCTCGTACATGTGGTGAATGCTCCTGGGGCCGCCTCTAACTGGTACCCAACTCTCACCTGTGGCTCCTCGCAGTTGGGTTCTTCCCAGCGGCCACATCCCGGGCAACCGTCACGACCGGCGGGCTAAACCAGGTGAGGGTCTCCGGTGTTGTGTGTGCCTCCACACCCGGTATTTCTGACTCCAGAACTTCCCACCTCCTCCCTCTCAAAAAGTCCTACGGTGGGGGCGACAGCAACCCCGTAGGCGGCCCAGACTAACTCGGGTCATTCTCCCACTAAAACAAATCCGTGACCCATAGTGGAGTTCGGCAGCCGTCTGGGATGTCCGAGCAGCCTATTTAGGGATAGCACTGCTTGCCTCCTCACGAAGGAAGGGGCTAGAAAATGTGCCCTAAAAAATGCTGGGTCTCACGTCTTCTGCAGCCGGCCGCGGCTCGCAGATCGCAAACTACGCGGTCGTAAAACTCAAACAAACAACAATACACCCCGACCCCATCTCCCTCACCATACTCTCCAGGCTGCTCGGTTGAGTCCACTCATACTA
The DNA here is from genome assembly GCA_017591395.1 of Schistocephalus solidus. Lineage (NCBI taxonomy): Eukaryota > Metazoa > Platyhelminthes > Cestoda > Diphyllobothriidea > Diphyllobothriidae > Schistocephalus > Schistocephalus solidus. The sequence continues at coordinate 47,948 of WEDG01008359.1, forward strand.
GCAGTCTGGAATATTCGTTCCCTTTTAGACAATCCTAGGAGCAACCGGCCGGAACGGAGGACGGCGCTAGTCGCTCGGCAACTGGCGAGCTACAAGGTGGACATTGCTGCTCTCAGCGAGACCCGATTCCCTGAGCAGGGTCAGCTGGGGGAAATGGGTGCCGGCTACACCTTCTTCTGAAGTGGCTGGCCAAAGGCAGAGCAACGCGACGCTGGTGTTGCCTTTGCCATCCGTAACGACATCGTCGGACGTCTGCGCTATCTGCCACAGTGTATCAATGATCGCCTGATTAGCCTCCGCCTGCCTCTTCGGGGAGACCAGTTCGCCACCATCATCAGCGGCTACGCTCCCCCAATGACGAGCTCTGATGCGGCGAAGGACAAATTCTACGAGGACCTGCACGCCATGCTGGCGACTGTGTTGAAGGTGGACAAGTTAATTGTCCTTGGTGACTTCAATGCCCGCGTCGGGACAGACCACGCTGCCTGGTAGGGAGTGCTGAATCCCCACGGTCTCGGTAGCTGTAATAATAACGGCCTCCTTTATCTGCGAAAGTGTGCAGAACACCGTCTTCTGCTGATCAACACCTTCTTCCGCCTTCCGAAACGGGAGAAGGCCACTTGGATGCACCCTCGGTCGCGGCGCTGGCATCTGCTGGACTATGTTCTCGTCCGGAGGCGAGATCGACAGGGTGTGCTGGTAACCAAGGCTATCCGCGATGCCGATGGTTGGACAGATCACCGCCTCGTCATCTCCCAGATGAGGCTCCGACTGCAACCCCGATAAAGGCCCCAAGGTTAGAGGCCAACATGTAAGTTAAATACTCATTTATTAAATTTGCCTGCTCACTGTTTTGATTTCAGCAACCTGGAAGACCTGCATGCTCCAGATGATAACGCTACCGTGGAGACACGATGTTGTCAGCTGCGAAATGTCATCCAGTCCACCACCCTCGATGTCCTCGGACGCGCACGCCGTCGATACCAGGACTGGTGTGACGACAATGACGCCGACATCAGCAACTTACTCGCGGAGAAGAATGGACTACACAAAGTCTACATGGACCTTCGGACTGACGCCACCAAAGCAGCCTTTTTCAGATGCCGGCGCCTTGTACAACAACGGCTGCGGGAAATGCAGGATGCCTGGATGATCCGAAAGGCTGAGGAAATCCAGGGGTATGAGGACCGCAATGAAATGAAAAACGTTTTCAAAGCCATCAGGGCCATCTACGGCCCCTGCATCAAGGGGTTCGCACCGCTGCTCAGCTCTGACGGCACCACACTGCTGACAGAGAAATCGCAAATTCTGAAGCGCTGGGCCGAGCACATCAGAAATGTTCTTACTTGCTAATCAGCCATCTCCGATGCTGCCATTGACTGGCTCCCTCAAGTGGACACGAACAATGACCTGGCTCTGCCGCCTTCCCTACCAGAAACCATCCGGGCCGTGCAGCAGATTTTTAGCGGTAAAGCACCGGGATCCGACGCAATCCCACCGGAAGTATATAAGCATGGGGAGCCCCAACTGATGGCAGAACTCACAACACTCTTCCAGGGGATGGAGCACCATGGACAAGCTCCTCAGGATTTCAAAGACGTGACCATCGTCCATCTCTACAAAAGGAAGGGGAACTGGCAACTCTTTGATAACCACTGAGGCATCTCGTTGCTCTACATCGCCGGGAAGATCTTCGCCCGTATCCTTCTCAATCGTCTTAACGATCACCCAGAGCAGGACCTGCTCCCGGAAAGCCAATGTGGCTTCTGCCGACACCGCGGAACAACCGATATGATCTTTGCCGCCCGCCAGCTACAAGAGAAGTGTCAGGAGATGCGAACTCACCTATACACTACCTTCGTGGATCTAACGAAAGCCTTTGACACGGTGAATCGTGACGGACTGTGGAAAGTCATGCAGAAATTCGGCTGCCCTTAACGGTTCACGCACATGGTGCGTCAGCTTCATGACGGGATGAGGGCGCGCGTCACTGACAGCGGGACGGTGTCCGAGGCATTCACTGTAACAGAGTGAAGCAGGGCTGCGTATTGGCCCCCACCCTGTTCTTTTTCATGTTCTCTGCTATGCTGATGGATGCCTACCGTGATGAGCAGCCTATGATCCACAACGCTTACAGATCTGACCGGCATCTTTTCAACAGTTGGCGTATGCAGGTCCCAATGCGCATATTTAGGACTACAGTCCTTGACTTGCTCTTCGCGGACGACTCTGCCCTTAACACCGTGACGGAGGAGGACATGCAAAGAAGCATGGACCTCTTCGCCGCAGGCTGCACCAATTTCGGATTAACAATCAGTACAGCCAAAACGTTTGTCATGCACCAGCCACCACCCAACGCGGAATACAATCCTCCCGAATCAATGTCAACGGTGCTGAACTAAAAAAAAACGTGGAAATCTTCGCTTATCTAGGAAGCACGATGTCTCGCAGCACGAGAATCGATGACGAGGTTGCCCAACGGATCTGCAAAGCTAGTCAGGCCTTCGTCCGGCTGCAGGCCTCCATGTAAAATCGCCACGGTATTCACCTGAACACCAAACTGAAGATGTTCAAGGCCGTCGTCTTGACGACACTCCTTTACGAGTGGAAACCTGAACTGTCTATTCGAACCAAGCCAGGAAGTTGAATCACTTTCAACTCAGCTGCCTCCGCAGAATACTGAAGCTGAGATGACACGACAGGATACCGGACACGGAATTCCTGGAGCGGACCGGAATCCTCAGCATCCATGCAATGCTGAGGCAAGTGCAACTGCGATGGAGCGGCCACCTGGTAAGAATGGACGACGAGCGACTACCCAAACACCTTTTCTACGGAGATATCGCTACGGGTTCTCGCCGGCAGGGAGGTCAAAAACGACGCTACAAGGACACTTTGAAGAAATCGCTGAAGCAACTGCAAATCAACTCGGCGACCTGGGAGGACTTCGCCCAGGATAGACCGGCATGGAGAAGATCAGTGAAGACTGGTTTAGCAATCTATGAGGCCAACCGGATCGCCGCCGCCGAGGCCAAAAGAGCGGCACGAAAGTCACCAGCGCCCCGGACCAACACCGCCAATGCCCAGGCCCTTCCAACATACCCGCGCTGTCAACGCATCTTCAGCGTGCAAATCAGCCTGGCCGGGCATCTTCGGATGCAATGCCCTAACAATCGGACACTTCCAACTTCCACTTCAAATTCTGCCAACCCTCCTTCAGAATCCCCACTCTTACTACTGGCATCAATTCCATTACTCCCACCATCATAGAGACCACCTCCATCTACTCATCGCCTGTTACCCCCACGACCGCAACCACCACCGCCTTCGCCCTCACTACCACCACCACCACCATCAGCGATGGGGAATCTCTCATAAGCTGTACTCAATGCGACTGCACATTCACCTCATGCATCGGCCTGGTCGGTCACTTGCGAATACATCGTACAGAGACCGGTGAGCCAGTGCCTGGAGCACCATCACACAGCAGAGATCGTCGCCTCCACTGTCCTCACTGTCCACTGGTGAACCAGTGCCTGGGGCTCCGACATACAGTCGACGCGCCCGCCTTCACTGCCCTCACTGCTCCCGCACATTTACACACCGCATGAGCCTATTAGGACACATGCGCCTCCACGACAACCTCCGGTAAACCACCAGAGACTAAGCTACATAAGCGAACACTACCTACACTAATACGTAGACAACACCCTCACAATTACAATTTACCAGAGTATATCACGGTTTCCTAGAAACCGTGGCTGGGAAGTCTGCCAATCTGACACTTCCACCAGACCACGCCGTCGGCTCAGTGTATGTGCTGTGTGTGTCGAGTGACTGACCAGTGGACTAAGAGTCAGACGACGATGGCTGCTCCATATCCCCTGAGTTTGTGAATCCTGGTGTGAGCGTTATGAGGGCCAGGTCGTGCTGTGGCGCGCGAAGACGGGTACGCCGATCCGTCAGCCAATGCGCCCACTCCCACATCAGGCAACAGACCGGCTCGGACAGTGTCTGATGGTGGGGGTTGTGGAGAGAGTGAGGTCGACAAATCAGCGCATGTTCCTCACTATAAACAATCTGACGCGCTTAAAACTATCACGGCGCGCTAAAAGCCGTGGCTTGGAAGGTTGCCAACTGACGGGATAACTCGGACCGCGTGGTGAGCCTAATGTGTGTTTTGTGTGAAGGGCTGACTGGCGGACTGAGAGTCAGGTTGTATTGGCTCCTTCTTAATGAGGGGGAGTTTATGGCACTCCCATTCCGTGGGATCCGAGGCAGGTGTGGTGGCACGCCCAGGGCGGCTCCATCCGCGCCAGCCACCTACGCCCTCTCCCATCTCTGGTCTTCTTGACTCTGTCTTGACACCGGGCTCAGGTGGGGGAGGAGGAGATAGTGCGGTAGCTGCAGCGCAAGGCAACTATCACTTAAAACTAATTCCCGCGCAAGTCACCGTCCTTGCACCACCTGGTGTGGAGCATACGGTGGATCTCGTTGAAATCGACGGTCGAACTGCCATATTTCATGAAGTTGCTGTAAGAAATTTCATTAAAAGTGTACTGAAAGATGGCAAGTTGTGTTGTAGAAAAAGGATTTCGTTACACTGGGACACGACTAAAAGTGCTTGATTGGTTTCATAGTTGGCCTATCTTTAATGATTTTGTTTCTTCTAAAAGACCTCAACGGGAGCAGAGGTAAAATCAACCAGAGGCAGAGCTTTGGAAGATTCGACCACGCGACTGGACAAGAACTTTCGTGTCTCAAGCCTGGGTCCAGTCGCACGGAAAATAAATTTATGACCTCTCAAGTTTGGGATTGTGGCTAACTGAAAGAAATCTCCAGGTACAAGACACCAATGCTGACTGCGCATGATATGGAATGTCTGTAACGGGTCACACCGTAACTGGATGTAACTCCAGGGATAGCGATCGAGATTTGACCACTGCGTTTCCAGTCACAAGTTTCATTGCACCACTTCGAAAAATTTCCAGGAGGTTGAGGTCCTAAACTGAACAGGGTCTCTAAGCTTTGATAGCCAACTCCATTTGCGATCGCACAAATGTTCGAAGACTTGAGCGAAGCAGTCTTCCTCAAAGACAGGGATAGCCCGCTTGACTAGGTAGAAAACAGACCTCGCACACTTGGCAACAATTAATCAATGCAGCGAGGGTTTAAGCGATGTCGTGATCCGCATTCCCAATTTAGTCTGCGCATTCACTTTTTGCAGTGATAAACCATTCAAGCATAAATCCATTGGTTCAGAGTGCTGGGTCCGCCAAATCGCAGAATAGTGCATTTGTTCTAACTGAATGGCAAATACCAGTCTCTCATGTTGAAGTCGGTTTAGGTCCATCTGCAATTGGTTAATGTCAGTTGCAGTTAGGATGACAATCCATAGCTTAATATTAACCTCAAACATGGCAGTATCAGAATCCAGTCCATTGACGTAGTCTTTGACGTAAATAATGAACAGAGTGTGGCCAAGAATAGAGCCATGGGGAATATTAATTTCAGCGTATACCTCCGCCGACTGTTGGTCATCGACATTTACAGTTTGAGAGTAGCGTAGTAGGAAGTTTCGGATCCATTTCAGGAGATAAATCTAACGCCAGTTCGGCCGTGTTTGTGCAGGAGTCACTGATGTGATTAACCGTAAAATTCCATATTACAGTAAGTGCAGCGCGTTTTCTTCTTCAACTACTCGTGTCCAACGTTCCAAACCATAGATCAAGTTCGTAATGCAAGACCGGTTTCTTCGGAATTGATGTTGCACATCAGATAATAGTTGATGCTTTTTTAAGTAGTACATAAGCTCTCACTTAATTATCGTTTCTATGACCTTGCAGAAGATAGAAATGAGACTTATTGGTCTTTAGTTATGTGCGGAGCACTTGCTGATACCTTTATATAGCGGTTCTAATCCATGCCGATTTCCAATCAGCGGGTAAACCTCCAGCGTCGAACGCGGCTTGAAAAAGCATGCATAAAGTTTTGGCTAGTTCCGCGGCTAGCTCCTTCAGTAAATTTCGGTGATACTACCATCTGGGCCTAGTGATTATGACTCATTCAGTGCCAACAGCTCGTTATGAACAGTTATTTCGGTAAAAGATAAAGCCTTGGTTATTGGACCCTTATTAAAGTCATATTCAAGAGGATTAAATGCACTCCATTTCATAAAAACGGATTTAAAATATTTTGAAACACACTCTATCATTGCGCCATCCTCACAAGTTATCAGTAGGGGCCTGACATCTGTTTCGAGCGCTTCTACTAATATAACTGCATATTAACTTCCGATTTTCCACTGCATAGTTCAGCAGATCTTTCTCGAAATCCGGCCGTGTCGATAAGTCGCTTAACTTAATCTCTCTGGGCCTTGTATGCGTTTATGGACATAGGATTCCCATAAGTGAGCGATTTCCTCCACAGCATTATTTTTTCTTCATTTAAGTTTCAACGTTTGAGTATGGGCACTAAAGTTCGTGGTTCAGTCTCTTGTGCGAACTTGGGCAGTGAATTCAGAGGAAAATATACAATAACTAACGGAACCATTCCCAAATCCTGGCTTTACTGCCGGAAAAGCTGATTCCCAGTTTGTGTCGGTGAGTTACAACCCCATTTGATAGAATTCAACAGGTTAAACATCGCTTCTAAATCTGGTGTGCTGCTAAGGCCCCGAAAAGATTGAATAGTTTTAGTGGTCACTTCGACATAGGGGAGGCACACATTGCTCCTTATCCTCACTATCCAGTAATTTCGTGAGCACCAGTTCTAATCAGTTTGAATGCTGATTCTCACGCACCCTCGTGGGAATTATGAGCTTCGGAGTGAGGAGTGATCTTAGTGCCATATCTAATAAACCTCTATTAAAAGCTATTTCTGAACCACGTGCTTCTAATGAACCCCAGTTGAATCCCATTGCCCCATAAAAATCATGAGACAGTGTGCTCGACTGCCGTGGATCAGTCCAATAACTAAACAATATCATGAAGTAGAAACAGAGGATATGGAAAATGTAGTCACATCTTCGAGCACCCGTAAGATGAGCCGAAAAAAGAGAGCTGCGTAAAAATGCAGCGAACAAATTCGGGTTGCTAGAACTTCGTTCGAGTGTGGACCAACTGCAGAATTCATCATCAGTCCCATGAAGTTTTATGGGTAGATGCGCAGTAGGAGAAAACACAGGGACGAAATTGTGTGTCTAATTGACAGCCTCGGAATCTTATGAATTGAATGGCCACGGAAAATACAAAAATTGTCTCATTTATTTCGATCAGTGTTTACGGTACAATCCTCTAAGGACTGTCAAGTGTTTCAAATGGGCCAGGATACCCCTGCCATTGAAACAGTTGCGTTTTCCATCGAGTATGTTAGACGTGTCCTCAGAAAAATCAAGTCGGGAATGTGCCCTTTACCCCTAGAATTTCTGTGCTGATACTGAACGAATTATAAACAGACTTTTCAAATCCTCTTTCAACTCTCTTTCAGTTTTCAATGAGGACAGGGAGACAGCTCTTAATGTGTAAGATTGCCAACCTCTGTCCCTTATACAGGGGAGGTAGCAGGATGACATCACGCAAATTCCAACCTATTCGCTTGAATTGCCTCTCATGCAAAACGATGAAAATCTAATTTATGTTTGTTAAAGAGCAATTTTTGAATAAAATAACGGCCTTGTGCATGGACTGAGGTCAGAGGACATGCTTCAATGGCCACTTCCCCCAATCTTCGTTTACAATCGTGGAAGCTGCGCACAAAATATATCCGGGATGAACCTCAACTTCCGTGTTTTCACGTAAATGTAGTAGAGAAATCGAATGATCTCCTCCGATAAGTCGTGAAGGCGAGGTCCCTGCAGTTGTTTAAGAAACGTACGGATGGTTAAACATGTCCCTTGTATTTCCCAGACTGTCAGAACATGAGTAACATTCCCCGTGAACCTCAGTCTGCTAATTTTAATAAATAATACTACTTACACAATGTTTTACTGTTTTAAAAAATACAGTTTTCGTCCGGCGTGTGCAGCTGTATCAATCATACTAGCATGTTTCAGAGCATTGCCTATTATCCTTACCAAGTAAACTGTAATAAACCGAACCTTGTCTTTATAAAGCTACATCAGATAATTATGCATACAATTAAATCAGACTGCATATAGCAAATGATATATCATAATTTTAAAACATTGAATGTTTCTTGCTGTTGAACATTAGCTGCGCAGAAACCATTTCATGTTTTTAAAAAAATATCAAACTAACTAGTCGAAATAAATGGCCGAACCATTCCTGCAAACGATGCAATTCTATTTAATTGAATTTGATTTTCCTTCAAATCGGCCGTTGTTGATTCAACCTCAGTGGAATGCACACTCTCCAAATCCATAACTGACAGAGTATTATTTATCATAAAAATTGTAAAGAAGAAACATTAATCCCTATAATGTACCGCTAATTTATATCCAATTGAGTTATAACGATATCTTGGAAGACAGTTTTTACTTTTAACTTACTCCCAAGTTCGCACACTATTTACTAGGCAGAATGTATAAGTTTGTTACATATCGTATCCTGTGTTCTAAAAAGTTTGACCACGTCCAAGAGGTGCTATGCCAATAAACATGAAACATTATTTCAATTTATATCTGTTTATTGGTGATAAATATTTTTATGAGCTCGATTGAATGTCTCCTAAAGAGAAATAAGCGTGCGCAGGACTCAAGGTTATTTTTCGCAGACGACACCCATAATGAAATAATATTTTAGGTGATTTTCAGTGCTCATTTTTACTTCGCCAGGTGAGCACTGTTTTAAGTGAAAACAGGTGAAAAGTATGTTATGTTTTTAATCTGACAAAAATTTAACATTGCAATACATTTACAATTTATGTTACGTACAGTGGGAAAGTGTTCGGTTATTGTTTTGATTGTGCAGCCCACGACTCTTTATCCAAACTTTTCACTCTTAAAAGATCTTTTGGCTTCTTACAAACAGTAAACTTAAAAAAGTATATCAATTAAACCTCATGAGCAAACCATATGCAAATAGTTTATTATACACTCATTCTTGTTTAAGTCGTTCAATTGTCAACAGTCTGGAGCTTCCGAAATCTGTGGACTTTCGAAACGGAAACATTAATGGATGGTAATAAATTCCCTATGCTTATAAGTCAGGTTGGTGCTCGCGTTTTCTATATTCTCTGTAGGCTCAAGAGGAAGTTGCTTTTATTCAAAAACGCCTGCTTGGTTTTCAAGAACTTTCCCCGCAACTTAAAAATAGTATACGGAATTTGGATGAAATTTTGCAAAGAGCTTACATAAGTGGCAAGGTAAACCGTACTTACAGATTTTTTGAGAACCAGGTCAAAAACAGACTCAGAAAGTCTGTTCAGTTCAACAATCTGTTAATCTTTTGAAAGAGAACACAATAATTTAAACGATGGTGGCCATAATTCCTTTGCGGCAAATTTGATAAAAAGGCGATTACTAAAAGATAAATCGTAAGTGCGGGTTTCAGGTATGCTAAGTAAAAATTTGGGATTTATTAACATTTCTTTTTGATGCATGATTATATGTTTTTCTTCAATTTCCAGGAAATTAATTTCTTTGCATAAATCACGGTTACATGTGGTGATTTACTCGTATAGCAGCTAAAAGTCCGGAAGATTATATTTTTTAGTGCCAGAGCTGTTTGAGCACTCAGTGGGCCTTCACGATATCTCAAAAAATAAGAGAAATGTTTGTTGCATGTAAGTTCATCATGGTGAACTAATTAGTTCAACCTTAAGGTTGTGGGTGCACCCACAACCTCTTAGTATCAGCAATTTGCTCCCCCAAAAACATAAATATTTAATGGAGGCGTATTATTCTTCTGTAAGTCTTCCTTATCCTAAGCAGTTAAGGTTAACGCTGAACCTTGTAGTGTGTATTTTCTTTACTATTCTACTTTTAGCGTGCAAAATACAAGTGTTGCACAATACTCTCCTGGAGATCTTGTAAGTCATCTCCTTTGTGATTTTCTTTTACAAGACCATATATGTTCATTAAATGTCAAAAATATTCTTCTCATAGGCGTGAAATCGCCTGATGATTTTGTAATAAAAAAGAAATTAACAAATAACAGTTCAAAAAGGTGGTTGGAGTTCATGTCTAACTGATTTATGATCTGCGATTTTACCTATGTAAGCATTTAAGAACTCAAGATTAACGAACGTATGCGTTTAATTATCAATCAGCAGGCCTTAACATTATTAAAAGGGAGGGTAGTGTAGCAAAAATAAGGACATCCAATACACATTACGTATGCGGTAGAGGGTTGACGGTGTTCAGAGTTCAGAGTTCTAGTCTATTTCTAGCATGGGGCAGAGGAAGGGGAGAGGGATAGAGGTGACAGACAACTAGCTCTGCTTCTGCTCCATCGCTGCAGTGCAATGTGACCTATCTGTTCACACAAGTTTAGTTCGTCTTCAGCCAAAGAAGCCTTACACGCTCTTCGTGAGCATAAGGTTGGGTTGGTTAACTGCATAGCTGCTGCCTCTTCCATCGCAAGTATCTGCTGACGAAGGAACTTGGCGTGTTTCGTCAGCGCTTCATTTTTGCCAGGGAATGCATGGTTGACGTCTACCCGGTGATCACTTTCAACCGAGTTATCCTTAATTGCGCTAGGTATAGACCTTACTTTTTCTCAATACGAAAAGCATGTCGTTCTTAGATGTCGCGTTCAGTAATATTCCCCTCATGGATATAATATAATTTCTATGTGAAGAGATTAGACGACAGGAGTATCCAATCAGCATGTCGGCAAGAAACCTCAAAGAATTCCTCGTTTTCTGCAATTTAAATTTGCAATTAAGTTTTTATGGTCAATTTTACCGTCTAATAGTTGGCGTAGCGATGGGACCACCTCTTGGAAATCTTACAGCTGAAGTCTTAATTGAAAACTAGAGAACAAACAGCTCTCTTTAGTTATAAAGAACCGTTGTTCTTAGGCTCGATATGTAGATGAAAAGCTGGAATTAGACACTATCCTTCATAAAGTGATTCAGGCTTACCCAGCGTTGACCTTTACTTTGGAAAACATAGGAGAGAAAGCCTCCCCTTTCTGGACGGCCTACTGAATATAACACCTGATGGAAAAATTCGTAGAAGTATATTTCATAAGACAGCATGGACAGGGCAATACAAAGTTTCGTATAGTTTTGTTCTCCTTAGTCAGAAACGAAGTTTAGTCCTCTGCCTCACCACTCAAGCTAGAATTAACTCTTACTTTTACAAAAAACTCTCCAAGGAAATGGATTTCCATAGAGTTTTTTAGTAAATATATGAAGGAACATCCCCCAAAATTTGACGTGCCAAAGGCTGTAAAGAAGAAACTTTTCTTTCATGGCCTTTTCAAGGGGATCTAGCGAGCTAACGCTACTACCGCGTGCACGTATCCAGCCGTTCAAGCACTCCACTTCTTTGCCTTGAAGGCAAGGATAGACTGCCCTTTTACACCTCTTTAATGTGCATCTACGCCATCAATGGCTCCTGTGTGGCAAGTTACATTGGTCGTTCAACCAGGCACCTTTCCAAGCGGATGTGCGAGCACCATCCTCTCTGGCTAAATCAAGGCATGGTAAAGTCTATCTTTAGCGCAATTGTGGCTCACTTGGTTGACAGTGGTTACCGAGTAGGCATCAACCGAGCATTCCGCGTCATCTATAAAGTGCCGACCAAACACTCCTGCGTCAGCGGATACTTGCGAGGGCAGAGGCAGCAGCCATACGGTTGACCAACCCAACTTTCTGCACACAAAGAGCGTTTGTAGTGGCACAAAGGCTCCCTTGGTCGAAATCTCACTCATCCTCTGCGTTCCCACCTCCTGCCACGTCGCGTCACAATGACAAAGCAGTAACCTGGATAATTGCCGTACACCTTTCTCCTCCCATTCCCATCTTTCGCCCCTAAAGGACTAGACTATAATCCCTGACCTCTGATCCCCCTCAACCTTCTGCCCATACTTACTATTTATTGGGTGTTAAAACTTTTATCACTCTACCCTTCCTTATATTACTGTAAAAGCCTGATTATTAATAATTAAAAGCTCATGAAAAACGTTTATACACCCGCTTAAGATCACATCTACCACGTTGCGCTACAGTGATGAAGCAAAATCATAGCTACTTGGAGAATAGACTATAGCCTCTAACTGATTTATTGTGATTTTTCTTGTTTTTTTATTTAAGTTTTCTTCTGTTTTCCTACTTTTGACTCATTGGTTAGCTCTAGTAATTGAACTGTTACCTAATCCTTAATGTATATCCTCTAAGGATACCTAATTCCTTTTGGATATCTTCTCCATCAGGCCAAAATTGACCGCATGATGCGCTCTTTGCTTCATCCTGAATATGGATTCAATCGTGGTGCACTGGACGACATACTTGGACTGAAAAACTTCGTAATGTTTTTAAGAAAATTTCAGCTACGCAGCTTTATCATGTTAAAAGAATAATTTATCTTATTAAGGTAGATAACATTCGAAAATCTTCCTAGGATTTATGGAACCTTCGTTCATGATTGTTTTCTCATGAGTTCTAGTTTGGGTAAATAGATTGTGTTTTAAATTACAATAATGTTTTTTTTCAAGAAAAGCTTAAGATCATAGATGATTGTGAAGATATAACTGTTTTATATAACTAATGTCAATGTTGCCTAGCAAACACTTGTGGAAGATTAGTACATAGTATACAACTGAGTTATCACCATTCAACCAGTTCTCAGAGCAATAGATGCACAGCGTCCAAGACAGCGAGTGACATAGAAACCTATTTGAAGCGCTCAACATATACATCCCCGATGTTACACTTGATAAAAGCAACGAAACGGATTTCGGCTTTCGCATTTAACATTTTTTAGGGTGGCAATATAAATGGTACAAAAAAATTAAGGAATACTTCATTGTTCTTTAGGACGTTCCGCAAGAGCCAGTGAAGGATGTCGAGAAAGCTTTGGTAAGCATATCTATCCATTTATCAGGGAAAATCCATCGCCTAGCTTTCAGCTCTACCGGGTACAACACATGGTCACCGTGTCGATGAGACCAGTTTCCAGTTTCATTTAAAACCACAGGACAAACCTTATGTTCGTCAGAAAAAGCTGCTGAATCGTATCAACGAGGGCAGATCTGTTCGGAGGTTGCCAGCATTCTGTCGTAAGTCAAATATCTTTCCCATCTGAATTATTTGTTCGGAAAACTGTTCAAAATGTGTTGTCTTGCCATTTTTTTTTCGACAGATTTGAATATTTACTGCCATCGCTATTAGGATGGAGTGAAGTTCCAAGTAGCAAACGTGCTATGGCTATGATGAAATACTCTCAAATTTATCAAGCCGTTTCATATGATGTGAAGCAGTTAGAGCTGTTTCTGAAATGCGAAGATACCGACTATTTAGCAAGCCACCGAATCCTATTAACGTTTTTTGCCTAAAGATAACAATATTTTAGCTTAACACAACCAAATTCTTCCGTGTTTTTGTTTTAGAAATAAGAATCGGTATTTGTTACACGTTTCAGCACTGTACGCTGCGCGTTGTACTTAAAAAGGCTTTCCATTCTTTGTAACCGTCAGATTTGAATAATAACACCCCAAAATGTTCTCTGATCTGTTTCTCTGTTTTGTCGCATAAAGTATACATCGTCTCATGTTGCAATGTGTAGAACTACTGCTGACGCTTACATCAGTGCTGCACCAAACCAATTCAACTTAACATGTACAACCTTTAGACTTTTGAATTTGCCTTATTTGAACGCTTGAGATGTCTGGTTGACATATCAGAATATGGGAAAAAAACAAGAGATGATTGGCCACGCACTAGCCGTTTCTGTTTCTATGCCGGCAAAATGCATATAAAATGGTTCTTGAAAAAAGGTATGTTATTATGTTAAATCTAAGTTTGCAAAAAACCACTGTTTGGCACGCTTTAAGTGACGATTTATATCGCGGAAGTCAGTGAGTCTGATCGCACAGTCGGTTAGCCTGATTCGAATTTGCGAGGGAGGAATTAGGGTGAGGCCAAATCGTTGTCGTATTTCAACAGTATAATCAGCAGGTGGGCTTTCTTGGCAAAAAAATAAAATCGAAGGTTTGAAGTATGTAGATCTATTTTCGGCGAATGGAATACCCGCATGTCTGTGATACAAGTACAAGCTGAGGTTTTGGGGTGTAGGGGGTACTAGTTAGGGGAATCACCACACAGATAGCATTTGGTCACACAGGTGGTGAATGCTCCTGTGGCGCCTCTAACTGGTACCCAACTCTCACCTGTGGCTCCTCGTACCTGGGCTCTTCGCAGACGCTACACCACAGGCACTCATCAAGACCAGCGGGCTAAACTAGGTGAGGGTCTCCTGTGATGTGTTCGCCTCCACACCCGGTAAGTCTGACTCCCGAACTTCCCACCTCCCTCCTCTCAAAACGTCCTACGGTGGGTGCGACACAAAACCCCGTAGGCGGCCTAGGCTAACTCGGGTCGCTCTCTCTCTAAAACAAAACCGTGACCCATAGTGGAGTTCGGCAGCCGCCTGAGATGTCCAAGCAGCCCTGTTTAGGGACAGCACTGCTTGCCTCCGCGGAAGAGGGGGCTAGAAAATGTGCCATAAACAAATGCTGGGTCTCACGTTTTCTGTAGCCGGCCGCGGCTAGCAGATCGCAAAAAACGTGATCGTAAAACTCAAATAAATCACAATACCCCCGTCCCCATCCCCCGCGCCATACTCTCCGGGCTGCTCGAGTGAGTTTGCTCACACTAGCAGCCTGGAAAGTTCGTTCCATTTTAGACAATCCTAAGAGCAACCGGCCGGAACGGAGGATGGCGCTAGTCACTCGGGAACTTGCGCGCTACAAGGTGGACATTGCTGCTCTCAGCGAACCCTGATTCTCTAAACAGTGTCAGCTGGAGGAGTTGGGTGCCGGCTACACATTCTTCGGAAGTGGCCGGCCAAAGGCAGAGCGACGCGACGCTGGTGTTGCCTTTGCCATCCGTAACGACATCGTGGGACGTCTGCTCTGTCTGCCACAGGGTATTAATGATCGCCTGATGAGCTTCCGCCTGCCTCTTCGGGGAGAACAGTTTGCCACCATCATAAGCGCCTACGCTCCCCAAATGACGAGCTCTGATGCGGCGAAGGACAAATTCTAAGAGGACCTGCACGCCCTCCTGGCGACTGTGCCAAACGTGAATAAGTTGATTGTCCTTTATGACTTCAAAACCCGCGTCGGGACAGACCACGCTGCCTGACAGGGAGAGCTGGTTCCCCACGGTCTCGGTAACTGTAACGATAACGGCCTCCTTCTTCGGCAAACCTGTGCGGAACACCACCTCCTGCTCACCAACACCTTCCGCATTCCGACGCGGGAGAAGGCCTTGTAGATGCACCCTCGGCCATGGTGCTCGGAGCTGCTGGACAATGTTCTCGTCCGGAGGCGAGAACAAAAGGATGTGCTGGTGACCAAGGTGATCCGCGATGCTGATGTTTGTATGGATCACCGCCTCGTCACCTCACAGATAAGGCTCTGACTTAAAACCCGACAAGGGCCCAAAGGTAAGCGACCGCCAGGTAAGTGAAATACTCTTTTGTTTAATTTGCCTACTCACTGTTTGCTTTCAGCAACGAGATAACCGAGAACATGGATTACCTGCAGGCTCCAGATAATAGCGCAACCATGGAGACACGATGGTGTCCACCGCCCTCGAAGTCCTCGGACGCGCACGCCGTCAGCACCTGGACTGGTTGGACGAAAATGGGGCAGACATCAACAACTTACTCGCAGAGAAGTATCGACTACACAACCCTACATTGACCTTCGAACTGACGCCGCAATAGCAGCCTTCTTCAGATTCCGCTGCCTTGTACAGCAACGGCTGAGGGAGATGCAGGACGCCTGGATGATCCGAAAGGCTGAGGAAATCCACGGGTATGCGGACTGCAATGAATTAAAAAAATTATTGGAAGCCTTCAAGTCCACCTACGGCCCACACTACTGACAAACAAAGGCCAAATTCTGAAGCCCTGGACCGAGCACTTCATAAATGTCCTTTCTTGCTCTTCAGCCATTTCCGATGCTGCCATTGACCGGCTCCCTCAAGTGGATACGAACAATGACCTGGATCTGCCGCCTTACCCATCAGAAACCATCCAGGACGTGCAAAATATTTCCAGTGGGAAAACACCGGGATCCGACGCAATCCCACCGGAAGTCTAAGCACGGTGGGCTCCGGCTGATGGCAGAACTCACAACACTCTTCCAGGAGATGTGGCGCCAAGGACAGGTTCCTCAGGAGTTCAAAGATGTGATGATCATCCATCTCTTCAAGCGAAATGGCAACCGGCAACTCTGTGATAATCACAGAGGCATCTCGTTGCTCAACCTCACCGGGAAGATCTTCGCCCGTATCCTTCTCAATCGCCTGAACGGTCATCTAGAGCAGGGCCTGCTCCTGGAAAGCCAATATGGCTTCCGCTGACACCGCGTTACAACCAACATGTTCTTTGCCACCCGCCAGCTACATCAGAAGTGCCAGGAGATGCGAACTCACCTTTAACATACCTCAGTGGATCGGACAAAAGCCTTTGACACGGTGAATTGCGACGGACTGTTGAAAGTCATGCAGAAATTCGGCTGCCCTAAACGGTTCACGCACATGGTGCGTCAGCTTCATGACGGGATGACGGCGCGCGTCACTGACAACGGGACGGTGTCCGAGGCATTCACTGTAACAGAGTGAAGCAGGGCTGCGTATTGGCCCCCACCCTGTTCTTTTTCATGTTCTCTGCTATGCTGATGGACGCCAACCGTGATGAGCAGCCTGTGATCCACAACGCTTACAGATCTGACCGGCATCTTTTCAACAGTCGGCGTATGCAGGTCCCAATGCGCATATTTAGGACTACAGTCCTTGACTTGCTCTTCGCGGACGACTCTGCCCTTAACACCGTGACGGAGGAGGACATGCAAAGGAGCATGGACCTCTTCGCCGCAGGCTGCGCCAATTTTGGATCAACAATCAGTACAGCCAAAACCGTTGTCATGCACCAGCCGCCACCCAACGCGGAATACAATCCTCCCCGAATCAATGTCAACGGTGCTCAACTAAAAAAACCTGGAAACCTTCGCTTATCTAGGAAGCACGCTGTCACGCAACACGAGAATTGATGTCGAGGTTGCCCAATGGATCTCAAAAGCCAGTCAGGCCTTCGTCCGGCTGCAGGCCTCCATGTGGAATCGCCACTGCATTTACCTGAACACCAAACTGAAGATGTAAAAGGCCATCGTCTTGACGACACTTCTTTACGGAGCGGAGACCTGGACCGTCTACTCGAACCAAGCCAGGAAGCTGAATCACTTCCATCTCAGCTGCCTCCACAGAATACTGAAACTGAGATGGCAAGACAGGATCCCAGACACCGAAATCCTGGAGCCAACCGGAATCCTCAGCATCCACACCATGCTAAGGCAAGTGTAAATGCGATGGAGCGGCCACCTGGTAAGAATGGACGACGGGCGACAACCCAAACGACTTTCTACGGAGATGTCGCTACGGGTTCTTGCTGACAGGGAGGACATAAACGACGCTACAAGGACACTTTGAAGAAATCTCTGAAGCAACTGCAAATAAACCGGGTGAACTAGGAGGACCTCGCCCAGGATAAACCGGCCTGGAGAAAATCCGTGAAGACTGTTTCAGCAATCTATGAGGCAAACCGGATCGCCGCTGCTAAGGCCAAACGGCAGCTCGCAAGTCACAAGCACCATGGATCAACACCGCCAATTCCAAGGCCCTGCCAACATGCCCGTGCTGTCAATGCATCTTCCACAAGTGAATCAGCCTGGTTTGCAATCTTCGACATCAAAGCAACAACAATTTCATAACATCAACCTCTGCCACACCTGCCTTAGACCCACGACGACTTCCAAAATCCCAACCACTGATAACAACTTCATCGATACCCCACCGCCCACAATCACGAACACCATTCTCCCTGTGCAAATCACGTCGATAAATACCACTTGTCCCCTCCCACCACCTAAGTAGCCACCTCCGACTACCTGCCACCAGCTACCTCCAACACCACCACCGCCCCAGTACCAGCGATGGGGACTCGGTGCAAACCTGTCCTCATTGCGATCGCACATGCACCTCACACATCGGCCTGGTCGGTCACTTGCGAATCCATCTCACAGAGACTGGCGAACTAGTGCATGGAGCAACAACACACAGCAGAGACAGCCGCCTCCAATGCCCTTACTGCCCTCGGGTATTAACTCATCGCATGAGCCTGCTCGTTTACATGCGCATCCACGAAGGCAGAATCCGCCGGATTGCCAGCACATCTTGCGCACCCATACACCCTTTCCATATTCCTCCCATGAGCTCGGAGCTTGGAAATATCACAAAGTGATAAGCGCCGTGTTTGAAGGTTGCCAACTGACAATTTAACACAGACCTCGCATTCAGTCCAATGTGTGTTGTGTGGAGTGGCTGACTGGTGGTCTGAGAGTCATGCTGCGATGGATCCTTTTAAAATTAATCTACGGCACTCTCGCACATATGAGCCGTCACACCCCCTGTTTTGTGAAATCCTTGCGCTTGTGAATGGGGGGGCAATGTCATGTATGTTGTACACCTAGACGAGGTCACCAGCAGCTGCGCCACTTCCGCACCAGACAACTGACCGGCTCGGGCGGTTCTCTGGGGAGGGAGTGAGGTCGACGGTTCAGCGCATTTTCCTCACTATAAACAATCTGACGCGCTTGAAACTATCACGGTGCGCAAAAAGCCATGGCTTGAAAGGTTGCCAACTGAAAAGAAAACTCTGATCCCGTGGTGAACCCAACGTGTGTTTTGTGTGGAGGGGCTGACTGGTAGACTGAGGGTCAGGCTGCAATGGATCCTTCTTAATGTGGCCTTTATGGCACACCCACTCTGTGGGATCCGAGCCAGGTGTAGTAGTACGCCCAGGGGCGACTCCGGCCACGCCAGTCACCTATGTCTTCTCCCGACTCCGGTCTTCTTGACTTTTTCATGACACCGGGTTCCGGTGGGGGGAGAAAGAGAGAGTGCGGTAGATGCAGCGCAAGTCTACTATCACTTGAAAATAAATCACGCGCAAGTCACCTTCCCTGCACCACCATGGTGTGGAGCATACGGTGGACAAAGTCTGACTACGACGGTCGAACTGTCAAGCTGGGAGTTTGCCAAATCGCTTGATAGTTTCCTTGGCCTTCTTTAAGACAAATCGAGAAATAATTTAGTCAGGTCTGCCCAAGTTTTACTTCTACTCGCCCACTTTATGTACCAATTCACTTAGTCATTCCAGTGCAATGATAGTCCTTGACGCTAGCGACAGACCATGTGACATTTGGCATGAACACTGATTTTGTCACAAATTAACACTTTCCACATGCACATATATCCATGCCATTTTGCGATTTTCATGCTGATATGCTGATCGTCTTATTTTGAGCGGTCTCTGCAATTAAAATAGGTTCTTTATCAAGGGTAGTTGCCATTTTATTATAACGAGCAGTAAAAAACTGCAGTGCAAGCATAGCTAAAGCTTTCGATTAAAAGGGCTGCTAAAGGTAATCGAGGGTGCTTCATTCGGCTGTCCTTCGCTTTGTAGATTTTGAACCGGTTTACAAAGCGGACCCTAATTTGGACTTTGGAGCTCTGCTGGCCTCCCCAAAACCAACTACACAAAAACGGCCCCTTGCCAACCAGTCCTACAGAAGACTTTGCGCTGCTCGTTTTCCAACTATCACTAACATGCCCAATGAGGTTTGTTCTGCGAAATAATCGGTATATATTTTTAAAAAAATACGTTAGCTCAGAAAGCAGTCCTGATTGTTAATCTGAATTTCTTCGGTGTCTCCTGGCTCTTTCTGAAAGGAATTAGATTATTTTATAGTAAAGGCGCATGCCCAATTTATCGTGGAGACAAGAGTTGTGTTAAGCGAAGGATGACTAGGTTAATCGTTCGATGCATTCAAATGGTTATTACTCTAAGGCAATGCGGAATTAAACGATAAATAAGAATGTTTTGTGGATCCTGTCAGTTATTTAGCTAAACATACTACCCTGTATGTAATTCTGGTTGTTTATCGGACATTTTGCTCTCTAACATTCGTCGGATCTGGAAACGCACATGCCAATCGGAGTCCCTGCTGCCAACTGGTTTCCTCTGATCTATAAGATCTGGACTGCATTCTGAGTGTGTTCAGCTTCGAATGATGCCCGAGCCAGTATCGTCTACGTGAGGTCCAATCACTGCGTTATGGTCGTTTATAACCCCGTCCACAATTACCAAACCGAGTTCAAGCATACGTTTCCTGGAAGTTAGAGGCAGCCATTTGTGTAAATCTTTATTGAAGTCTGCGAAAGATGTACATACTATTTGCACTTTGTTTAGGGATTTCAATCGGTAATCACAAAAAAAGAAAAAAAGAAAATGCTGCTGGTCTCCAAGTTTCTGTATGCAGCCATTGGAAATAGCAGAAAGGTTCGGTTGGATGTTCCGATTCTAGAGTTAGTTCCCGGATTCAGAAACAGTTTCAGGCTACGCAGTGTGTACATTTTATGTACACACAAACCATTATGTATTAGGAAAATGTTCTTGCATTTTGCAGTACTTTAGTCAAATTGAGACCAAGGAAAAAACTGATAAAGGAGTAAGTAAGACAGTTGTTCGGATACTCACATGATTTTGAAAACCTACACGGAAAGATCGCACTATGTGACCCAACTTAGGGCAAAAGGGATACGTCAGTGTGTAATACGCGATCTAATTACACGCAAATCTAAACCTTACCCTATCCATTGTGCTCTATAGCGTAAGTATGAATTGCCGGGTTTCTAGGGTCAGGACTATATTTCGTTGGCCGTAGAAAGACCGAATTATTGGGTCAAATGCCAACTTTCCAGGCATCAACTATAAGGACGCAACACTATGTTCAAAACGCATCAGTTTTACTGTTGTACTCAAAGATCACACAGAGTCAACCTCATTCTTTTGCATTAGGTCAGCTCAAAAAGGACATCACGCGTGATAGTCGGCTTGATGGAAAGCTACCGGATCTCGCAAGCTGTACTTGTCGGGCCAGACATCTCATTTGCACCCCGAAAACCATGACTAGGGTTAGGATTAGATTCTCGCTGTCCTTTTCTTCAGTTATCCCCACCGGAAAAAACGTCTAATAACACCCGTCTCTCATTACTCGCCGCCGTATCCTTTGTTTCTTAGATGGGTCGCTTATGTCGATACTGCCGCCTCTGGTCCTTTTCTTATTCTTATCGGTTTGCCATGCCACTGTTTCTGCTTCTGTTGCACCTGCCGCTAAGGAATTTTCCCACAGGCTCCAGCGAAATAATTGGTTTGTTTCGACAAATCACCAGTCACAATCACCTTCCCTAAAACAGGCCGAACATTTCTCTAATTTTGTTGTATTTCTGAGTAGGCTAATAATAAATACGCTGATTACGATATTCACGATAGACTTATCCCTTTCCAAAGTCTCACCTTTCGTAGATCAACATAGTATGAATTGTTATTTGACTCTTGATGCAACCACTTGGCTTTTTGAGGCATGTTGGATTTAGTTGCTGCAAAACCCTGGTTACGTCGACCACATTGAGTGAAGTAAACGAAGATCCTGTCGGGCAGGAGTCGTTTGTTCTTTTGATGCTGCCTTTTCAGCCGTGTTGCTATGCTGATGAGAGACTGCTAAATTTTCTGTCTCTGAAATCGTTGCCGAATCTTTTCAGTAACGCTAGAAGTGGCCTCAGTTGCGCCCTGATTTTTTTCGGATGATTTTCAAATTAAGAATTTAGAAGTTTAGAACACAATGCATCCATCACAAGCTAAGTTGTTATGTTTACCTTGGCTAACTTTTCGTGTCTGTCAGTAACCCGCATTTGGGCGGTGCAGAGAGACGAAATTAGACATTTTGCGTTTTCAACACACGAGGAAAATTCGAAAGGAGATCACCTGATTTGTACTTTGTATAAGCTCGGAAGAGAACTGTCTGGAATCTCACCTAGCAAGCGTCTGTTTTCCTGGAGAGTCTATACTTTGCACACTCAAACGAGGAGCCATCTTACTCATGCAAATAGGCGGTCTCGTGTTCAAACGGGAGTTGCTAATAAGTAGCGAAAGCTTTTCAACTGTGTAGTGCTAGGGTTTCATAACTAGTTGCTGATCCATAGTGAGGGATTTGTAGCAAATATTTTTGATGCTAACATTAACCCTGTTTTTATTAACCTTTAGGAATACCTGGAGGGAATCTTTGCGACTGAGGTCACACTGTCAAGTTCGAGACCTATGAGTGCCTTGACGAAGGCAAGCCCTGTGCCGCAGGTGCGTCTTGCGATGCGTGATTTCTCCTCGTACTACTTTTGATAAGTGTAATCACCTTTAATAAACAGGCGTGCACTTGTAATAATAAGTAAGAATTTCGATGTTGTTGGTGCAATTGAAACGATTTTTTTCAACGAACGCGTTAAGATGAGCGCTTCTAGCTTACCTAACCTCATCAGGTATTTTTCGCCAAAAACTTCTCGATTAGTGACTGCAAGTGCGGAACTCCTTGGCAACGCAGAACACTGTATTGTCGTTCCGGTATTAGCCCAAGAGAAACATTTTGTTGCGTTATCTTAGGAACCGTAAAAGTCTAACACCAGGTAATTCAGCTTAATCTAGTTGCCGCGCATAACTTATAGACAATCAGCTTTATATAGACTTGAAATACGGATGCTTCAATGGTTATTTTCAACTAATCAATATCACCATAACCGACAGCTCTAGTCAGATATGCGCAGAAATTTTACGTGATGCTATATTGCTGTCACGAAAAACAGTTAGATTCTAATCATTAAAGAATGAATCCTGCTTACAAGGAGTCATGTTGTCGATTGATTACTTCTCTCCTTCCCGAAACTGATGTCCAATGCCTTAAAACTCTGATGTGTTACTTACCTGGCAACTAAAAGTATAATAGCATATTATTTTACTTGTAATTTTTACTATTAGTACCCATGATATCAAATCTAATAGTTTTGTCAGTATGCTAATGCTTACCTTTTTTCATCATTTCTTATATAACCTTTGCTATTATTGCTGGTAGTAAAACTAATAGCATTACTTGTGTTACTATTGCTACTTCTGCTACTGCAGATATTACCAGAGGTATTCCACTACTAATACTTAAACTACTTATACTAATAATAATTATACTTATTTACTACCACTAATTATGCTGTTACTACTAACATTATTCCCTATAGTACTGCTCCTACCTCAGTAACTTGTTGCTACAAATGCCGCTGACTTGTCATTCCTGGACGCGCTTAACGACAGGAAACACTCAAACATGCTGTTTATATTCTTCAGAGTACGCAAACAACCACGTTATTTTTCCTTCTAAGGGACGACCATCAACACCCTGTGAAGGCTTCGCCGAGGAATATGAACTTCCCCTGTTTATTAAATTTGGAGTGTTGGATGTGTACTCCAGAGAATATCAGGGATTCAAGTCCACGTACAAGCAAGATTGGCCTGCGTATGTTTGCAACTATTTAAAAAAATATATTCTCCTTTTTTCTAACAGCGTACTTGTAGCTGCAACGGATTCCGGGACACGTTTTCAATTTTTTTTCCAATTTGAATAGCGAAACTGCGTTATGACCAAACTAGGTATTCAGCAATAGCACGAACCATAGGTTAGCTCTACTGCTGTCCTATACCTCAGCCATAAAATATGCTTATATCTGCAAGTCATTCTCACTGAAATCAGTTTTTGGAAGAAAGTTGAAGGAGGGCATGGAAACGTTTTCTCGTAATGGACCAATCATGTTTTACCGAGGCATTGTGAACGCAGTCAATGTAGAGAGTCTGCATGGCATAAACACGCGGTTGGAATGTTCAATTGCGCTTTTCGGTGCGGTAAAACCGGTTTACGAATGTACAAATCTCGAAAAAAGGTGAGGGTTTGGCTCATCTGTCAATTTTCCGCGTTTAGTCGTTGCTGTCTGTTTTAATTTCAGTAATCAAACAATGTCACATAATTTCGTCCGAATCTAGTAAAAGAACGTTGATTAACCCTCTCTGGACCCAGGCGTGCGTCTTTAAGAACTGCGTTTTAGGCAAGTGTCCTTTTGAAGTTCAACCAGTACCAGGGAGGTCATAGGACCAATTAAGACTTCCAAGGATGAATGGGATCTCGTTTAGTTACGACCTCAGTCCAATTAAAGTCCCGGAACCACCTGTCTGCTCTTTCAGCCAGCAGCTACGTTAAATAATTCTTGAAATCACTTTCAATCAGCTGAGATGAGTTAGCAAAAGTTACTGTCTGCATTGGCACTCTGGGAAATCATTTATTCCACTTTACTATTTTAGGATTAAGAACATCCTTAGGAAAATTCAAAACACTCTCAAAATCTACGCAGTCCCCAGGGCCATTATCAATTCGATTTGGTAAGTGTCCTTTTTTTGATTTAACAATTATTTTTAGCAAATTTGGGTCTTCTTTCCGGGAACAATAGGTTAAAAATATGTGCCAAATCAGTTTGAACGTACATATGTGCCGGGATTTATTCTGCAGTCTTTTGAACTCTTCCTGTGCCTGAAAATAATCTTTCAAAAATCACAGGAGTACATGTTTTAACTGTCATCTTATTAAACGTGAATACTCGATCACATAGAGAAAAGAGACATACTGCGTAAGATAAAGACAATATCCTTGAAATAACGAAGGCAGTTATGCATTTACTGAATGTACTTGTGAATTCACACACAAAATGGCAGTGCGCCTTAACTGCTATTAAAAGCTGCGATTCGATATCTACGTAGGGAGAGTCACTTTAAGACGCATGTATTTCCAGTTAACGCTAGGTTTTATTTCGTTGCTACTTACAGCTATGTACGGAGGACAACTATCAATATAGTAGTATGTATTGATTTCACGATGTTCAATTTACCATAATCAGATGGCTTTTCCGTCTAAAGAAAATTTCAAAATTTCCCTCTTAATAATCCTGTATGTTGAATAAGACGTCGATTGGCCAAACCAACCTAGATGACCAGCGAATAGATTTTCGAGATGAATTTGAACTGCGGCAACGCTAGATTCTGCCGGAGAACGATTACTTCGAAAAGTAAAGGGATTTCTGGAGTAAAGATCCTGAAACTACACAGGCAGGCACTTTAAAACGTATTTTTGAAAGTAACCTCACTTATCTTTCCAATCGCTTAATGTCACGCGAGCAGTGAATCTTCATTAAACTGGTCCTGTCCTATCTAGTTTCAACCAGAGCTGATGCTAATTAACCTAGTTTCATTTTTCTGCTAGGTTGGAGTAAATTAAACAGTTGTTATTATCTCAACTCAAAGCAAAACACAATTGCAATGCCTCGTCTTATTTAACGCCAGTGCATCTTCGCCAAACTGGGAGTTGGTATTATATGTTGCTAGTAGGCCTACTGTAATAAGTCAAGTAGTAGCTTCTTCTTCAAACACTTATTCTCCATTCACTTCTGTGTCATGACTCTTTGTAAGGATCATAACTGGTCTCTTTAAATTCATTCTAATGCCTGTAAAACGAGTTTCCTTCATCAAGGCCCCTCTAGCTGGCCATTAGAAAGATATGGTTTGTGCACTGGCAATTTTCCTCTGCCCCTAGCATTCCCCAACTTGCGGTACAGAATCAAGTGCTCTGCGAAAGACTGCCAGTCTCTTCTATCCTAGACTGTATCATCAACAGGGAAGAAGTGGAGGCGCTGATGCGTAATCCGGTATGTCTCTGAACAGACACTACTAAGCAACTGTCTTCGGTTCTTTTGTGGTAGCTGCTCCATAGCGGTTGCATGGAATTGACAAACATTGTTCCCAGGGAAAGTATCAAACTAAGATCTCCCATTAGCAACGTTTATTTCATATTAAATGTGACGCACCAATCATTTTACATGCAGTAACTTTCGGAGACTGGTGGATGTTAATTTAAATATGATAGATGGGCGCTCAGTGATCACTGGATTAAAGCCAGCCATGTAGAAATTTATTTTATCCGACCAACTGTCTCATTCAACCCCTTCTCTAAGCATTTATGTAAGATTGAAAGAAACTAATGAATAAAACCTTAAGAATTTTCGGTCGTTTGTCTCCAGTGAAACGAGGAAATTCTGGTTAAAAGAAATCCGATGTTAAGCGTTATTATTGCCAGAAACTGCCTTCTTCCAGTTTCCTTCACTCGTAATACCGACGGACATGGCCCTCGCGCAGGTTGGGCTGCCAGCGGGGCACAATGGGACCAGTATATCCCGTAGCGCTGTTCTATCAGTGTTCATATACCCCAATGTAACAGATGGAACAACGAGCACGGATGTCAATGGTCAGGGCGTCGAACTTCTTAATTGGTCCCGATTTCAAGCCTTAGAGGTCGCAAGACCTCGCTGCATTCCGACAGATGATAAGCCCGAACTGTCCATTCTAGCACCTCTCGTCTTATATATACAGATGCACTTTTTTCAGAAAATAGAAACTGTACAGCCTTTATTTTCGAAACTGGTCCCCGGCCTGGGGTTAGTTTATGGTAGCTGTACAAAAACAATTAATGGACCGTGTTAAACGAAGAATTTAATCTCACGTTAATTAAACATCTTGGAGTTCCCGTATTACGATACTTATTATATATTATATATAAGCATGGCTATCGAATTATTAGAACAAAATGATGAGTACCAGTCAATTATTGAAAAGAAGACTAGTGCGTTAAAGTCTCACAGGATGAATAGTATTAAACCTGACGTTTTGAATGCACGCACAACCTCCCACATAGGGGAGAACGGTTTCCCAGTTGTCGTTCAATTACAGCGAGCAGGTTCTGCCTTCTTTGACAATCTTTGCATGTGGGTGGGCGCCTGCTGCACCAATAGGTGCCAATGACTGGACTGCATCAGTGCGCTCCAAGCAAGCGCCAAACTGACGACAGTTGCATACTTCGGTAGTGAGCTTGAAGCGGACTTCGAGACTTCACTTCATTTACGATCGATCTCCGCTGTGTTTTCAAGATACTTCCTGAGCTAAGGCTTTTCATTGTTGTATTTACGTCTGCAACAATGACCATCCGCTAGATGCATGGCAGAAAATAAGTTTCAAACCCAAATCGAAACTTTAACACAATCCAGACAACACTAAATCTACGAATAACTCCACTCCTTGCGCATATCTTAACCCTAAGCTTACGAGTAAACTTAACCCTAAGCTTAAGTCCGATATGGACAACTTAAAAGTCAAAATCCGTGACCAATTGTCAAGATAAACCATAATAACCCACACCCACCTTAATAAAATATAGAGGCTAGATTTTTGAACAACGATCCAGTCGGGTTACATACCGGCCTGTGCAGTTGTCTTGACTGTCATTGCAGGAAGCGAGGAGGGTGAACGAGGTAGGTGCAGTAAAAGGCTGCTCTTCAGCAAAATACTTCACTCGCAACCCATAACTGAACCTGCCTTGTGGGAGAGTGAGGCATCTCATCGTAAGCATCAGTCAAATCCCAGTAGCAAATATCTTGGGTGTAACTGTGTACTCCTGGTGAACTCTATCATAAAAGTTGGTTGTTATGGACAGGTAGGGCTTACTCCATATTTTGGAGGACTCTCGTTGACTCATAACTTCTTCATGGTGGTGTCAAATCAGCACCGAACCCTCTGATGGTTTGGTAGGTGCTTTTTAGGTTTGAGAAGTTGTATTTTTATTTATGACTGGTATTAATATTTTAAAAGTGTTGTATGTTGCCTCCCAAAGGGACAACGTTTCCGCGGTCCTGAAGGTCGGACATTGGCCGTGATTACTATTCAAACAGCGTTTCGATGTTACCGGGATGTTAAACTTTTGAAATTTTACAAGTAAGTCTACCATTCCTAGTAAAATGCGAATGCCAAAACTCAAATCATGGCTCATTTTTGTAAAAGACTACCAGTAAAGGAAACTTTCTGAGTACGCTTCCATTTCTTACACATTCAGCGTGCCTCACGCGCTATCCTCAATGTCCCGCGACTGACCCCTCCACACAGAAGCATAAAGAAACCCTCTATAGCTCAATAATTCATTTTTATTTAATTATAATGGTCTAATGATGAATTTCAGAAGATTTAGAAAAGAATGACCATTTCTGATTTCTTGACTGTCGTCAGTCAGTCATACCCGACAGGCAAACCAGCCTATGACTCAATGGTTAGAATGCTGGACTTCCAATCAACAGGCCGTGGTTTCACGCTTCAGGTGTGTCACCACCTGGGATTGGTTAGCGCTAGCTGATTCCGGCTAATAAGCCAGAAATTGCCATTCTAGTTTCTCGGGTATATAACGGTAATGGTATACTACCTATACTACTGGCCGCTGGGCAGCTGCTGGTGGGGATTCGAGAGTGAGACACAAGGCACAACGGGACGAGTGAGTCCCCTAACCGATTGGTGAGCATCAATTTATAATTACTGAAATCGTGTTTGTAAATGGAATTTCGATAAGCTTTTATTCAATCCCTGTCCTTCTATCTCCGCTTTCCAGAATCTGGGGCAAATGTTTTTCTTTACTTTCGAAAATCGGATACATACAGGTTAAAACTAATTTTCGGTTTCGTTCGATAGCTCCGTTTCCGCTGATTATATTTCCTAAGCCCGTGGATACTGGCACGAACGTTGCTCGATGGCCAGCTCAGACCGGTTAGATGCCCCGAATTTGTCATGTGTCGTTGGTTTACGACTGTCAGTGAACTTCACGCCTCACGAATCTCCCGTCCTAAAGTTCTCCTTGATACAAGTCCCAATCTACACTCCATATCAAGGGCGAGTCTGGCAATCCGGATTCTTAGAAATGCACGGCGAAGAATACGCATATGCAATCCCTAGGAAAGCTAACCGCAGGTGCTCCCAAACTCCGGTATCACCCACACTGACACTGACTGATATTCACACGACGCACATTCCTCCACATTCGTATCACCCTAACACAAGGGCCCGTGTGCAGGCCCGCAGCCAGCCGTGCCTCGGGACTTTCACTACAGTGGCATTTTCCCGTTATCCTTCTCCCCCCAGATTGAACTAAATCGTGATTGAGAAGAAACAGACAAACAATATTTATTTGTCTGACGTTTCCGATTCCAGTTATAACTCATCTTCAACGATGCTATCAGATGCGTTATTATTACTGTGCGTTCTGATAAAACCGAAACCGCTACAGGCGAAAGAAGGGTCTATCTACGTATTTTAACTAGATGAGGTTCAAGGTCAGACTTAAATTTGACCAATCACATGGTGTCCTTTTATGGCTAGTACTTTGTCCGGAATTCTGACTCATTGATGTGGTTGTAGTGAATATCTAACCCTGTCTTTATCTGGTAAGACATCAGCACTAGAACCGGGGGGGTGAGCGGATCGATACGGTGGCGGCTGTCTGACAGTAGCGCACAGCCAGAGAGCTCCATTTTGTGGTTCCATGTACCAGCGCTGCGTCCACGACCCACCTTGACGTCGCCGACTGATCAATTGATTCTAAGCATGCTCACGTCACTCGGAATCTGATACATACGCACTCTTCAAATCGCTTGTGGTCTTCGAATCATAAGGCCCGTAAACTCCCCATTGTTAACTTCACTCTTGGAGTAGTGAGTGCGCTGTTGTGTTGAACAGTAAGGAGTGCCAGATCAAGTAATACAGTTGAAGAGGAGATGAACAATTGTTCCAACGCATACGAATATTGAGAGCCCGAGGAGAACAGTTTGGGGTTGCCCTAAACACACAGGCATTTAATGCACCAACATCGGAGATTTGACCTCACATAGGTTTCCCTCCGAAAATGAAAGACTTCAGCACTGCACGAGTTGACAAGACACCGAGTTCGTGACTCAATGGTTAGAGCTTTGGACTTCTGATCAGCAGGTCACAGGTTCAAGCCTGAGGTGTGGCACCACTCGGGCTTGCATATGACTGACTGATGATGGCTTATAAACCAGAAACGGCCATTTCAATTTCCCTAACTTTGTCGGCATTGTTAATCTGCCACTGCAGGAGGTATGAAATGCTGAAGGGGAATCCCTTTCGGGAGAAGGCACCTGCGTTGGATTCCACACCAGTGGGAAGTTGTTCCAGTGTCACCGCATTCTTCTTTGATGTGAAAATTCTTCACCAACAATTGGCATTAATAACTTTAAAAATAATTAGAAATGAGAAAATTACAGCACCTAAAGTGTTAGTGAAGAATTATTGCCAGAGGTAAAGTTCTTTTAAGAAATTATATATGCGAAAGTGTCACTACAACCTGACCCAACTTTCAGCAAGTATCAATTCCAACCATGATACAAAGCCTGTCGGTTGGTCTTCGTGTAACCAGGACGTTGTAGCCTCTTAAAAGTGAGTTCTAACACGATGCTACTCATGTGCCATCGGCCTGTGTTTACCTCGGGTATTTAACCCGATCGATGCCATAAAAGTAGCCAGAAGTTGTCAGACTAGTGTTAACCCTTTTTTCACGAAAACCTTCTGCATTATTTATTGTTAGTCGAAACGTCAAAACCTACCTGGGCATCACCTCCTAGTGTTCCATATGAATATACGCATATGTCTGTCTTCTAAAACAGTGGAATCTCAATTCATATATAAGTTTTCAATGACAATATGATCTGGAAAATGGAAGCTTTCCTCTTTCGATGGGAGCAGAGAAAAAATAACGTGGTTGGACATGCATAGGTGTACCGTTCCTGACCCCTACGCCAGGGCCCCAAGTCATCTGTTATTTGAGAATAGTGATAATTTGGGTCTTTTAGACGATAAAGCGTGGTATCCTATGATAAATATAAGAAGAAAAAACCAGGAATACAGCGCAAAATCATCTGTAATAAGAAAATGACGGTAGGTTGGGTCGTTTAGCCGATGAATCGTGGTTGTTAGAGGGAGAAAATGCGATCTTTGGATACAGTTACAGAAAAGGGTACAAGCTGCACAGGGTGCGCATTATATACAGTATATAGTGGTAATGTGATCACATTTTACTACAATTAGCATCCCAAGGAGTGAGGGATTTATATAACGTAGTGGCAATGGGTCCAAATTCGTACTAAAATTAGCATCTCTCAAGATCCAAATAGGGGGTCTTATTTTATGCGATGTTGGCTGGTCAGCCGCATCTCAGTGGTGATTTTGGCGTGATCATTACTAGTCCATTGGGCTCGATGTCACTCGTCCTCATGTGGTCCCTCTGCAGCTCGAGCTAGGTCTCAGCACAGTAAATTTGATCGGGAAGTCACGTGATTGAGAACCGTGATCCGGGAAGCTGACGGCTCACATCTGAGAGGATTTCGACCTCATACATACCACATAATTACTGTTTATTGAATGCTTAAACTTGTGTTACTCTAACCTTTTATTACTCTAAAGGTCGGATTATGAATAATCTAAAGCGTACGTTTGCCAAACTTGACTTCTTAGATTTCGTCCTCATCAAACTTAAAGGTATGGTTAGGTCCCTTTGATCGATCCATTATCTGAAAGCCACCGTCTTTTTCTCCGCTGCTGTTGTGTGTTCGGCCATTCGCGTTCACATTAATTTCAAAGTTTCTGAACCTAGGCGTTTTATCCACAACTGCATCAGATCTAGTTACCGACTCCAGATGAAGGCTTCGAGTAGGAAGGCAGAACATGAGTCCAATAAACTTGTTTCGATGATCGTATGTTCCTCTTCTTTTGAACTGCTACATAGAACTCGCCTGTTCGCTGCTATCGAAAAACGTTGTGTTCTTAAGTGCCTGAGGATAAACAATCATTCATGCATGGCATGATTGTTTCAATGCATAAAAAGGCACTCTTTAAGAAACAAACTCTCGTTCACCCTAGGCCACCTGTTATACACGAAAGGTGGTCATAAGGGTCATTTAAAAGCAAAAAGTCGTATTTGCACACCTTTTAAAAATGCACATCGTAGGAAGATATTTCAGCAGACAGGCTGCCCGAATCCGCGTCTTAACTGGAATTTGATGCTACCATTCAATTCCGGGCTTCATTTATACTGTTGTTGTTGTGCACTGGCCTCTATGTGCGGCATAGGAATGCAATATGGTGACTAGTTAAGTAATTAGGTACTATCAATTTCTTCGGTTATACTCAAGGCCTCCCTTCTTCACCTGCACCCGATCTTTTACTTATGAAACCTTTTAAGACCGCGCAATATCTGTTTATATAGGATTGTCTCTGTTTACTTGGCCACGTGGCACTTGCGCTGAAGCAATAGGATGGCAGATGAGCGTATGACTGGCATTATTGGGGATGAGTACTCACGACAAATGCACGCCTATGTACAGTCTCAAACTGCAAATCCACACCTTATCCCTTCTCCGATTTTGTTTGATATACATATGTATGTATACTTTATTTTGTAAGGCTCATTTCAAAATATCCAGCAAAAAGTCCTCTATTCACTGTTGACAAAAATGTTTACGCAAAAGAGATAACACTGGAATATAACAAACTAGACATAGCGACCGAAAGCTGCCACTATCGGCATAATGAACTGTCGTCAGTAAACGAGTCGTCAAAGATGTGCCAGTTTTTCTTCTTTCAAGACTGTGCTGGCGTCGTGTGCAAATGGCCTCCTTATCGTAGTTACTATAAACAACAAGTGGTAAATAACAGTATCTAATAAGCAAAATGCACTTACCCATAGAGATGCTAATTCCCATGTACATGTGCATATGGGAAAATTCATATATGAAAGAAGAATATAAAAAAACGGTGGTTAAACTTCAAAAGCCCGCTCTGTTTTGACACCAGCTTGAGGTGGGCGAGGAAAGGGAGAGTGTGGTGGATGCAGTGTAGGCTACTATCGCTAATCGCAAACTTGGGGTGAAGTCAACGTCTAAGTACGCTTTCTGCTTTAGGCCACTCTAAGGCCTTTGACGGAACTGAAGTTTGAATTGACGTACATCTTAGTTACTAAATGTTCTTTACGAAACAAACAGAAGTGACATAACTCATGCAATATTTTTCTGAAACTTTGATTGCAAAGTTAAGCGCTCACTTAGTATTGTTCTTTTTGGAGTGGACATGAGTTACAGGATGCGTTTTGCTAAAGAACACTGCATGTTTACTGCAGTATATTTAAGGAAAACAGACAAGATTTGGGCAAAATCGGCAGTTGGCGGATATAAAAGAAATTTGCTATGCTATTTAATATTCCAGTGTAAAGCCCATAGTTTGAGTGCATTGCGTTATAAAACAACATTAACAAAAGAGAGAAAGTTTCCAAATATATCCCTTCTGCTGTCAAAAAATTTGATTGCATTCACTGAAAGTCTGGTGAAGGCAATTGTGAGTAATCGCATTGTGTTTCAAATACAAGCAATTAATTTAGCGTAATACATTAACTTGTGCAAAGATGTTACGTTTTTGGCAACAAAATGCAAGAATAAACTTGTTTGCAACCATTACAAGATACAAACAGCTTGCCTCAATGATTGATATAAATAAAGGCTATTTTACATTGGAAGCAGGGAATAAAATACTTTTTCATAATATATCTTCCGCTAATCTGGAATTTAGGAGCGCGATGGAGAGAGGATTCCCAGTCTTCGTACAATAATAATATATTCGACCACTCTGGTTTGAATTTAAAATCTTAGAACGGGACACTTAAGCATAAAAATATGGGGGAAATACGTAACAACTCCAGCCAAAAGTGAGTTCTTTCATATTTGGCTGAAAATTAATCATTCATTTACAAGAAAGTCAAGAAACTGGTCACAACTCCAAATTTTCATCCTTATTCAACTTCTTAAAAATTATGCGGATATTTGATAGTAAATTAGCAACTTCAAGCACTTTTTTATAGAGATGCCTTAATGTAGAATGTTTCTTAATTGATCGAAGGCATATTAATTGTGAAAGTTAGTCGTGGAAGTTCGTTTTTCTCTGCAATGAGTTTTCATGTTTGAATGGGTCTACAAATATGACTTCAACAGTCCTCTTCAATAGAAAGAAGATCCAAAAACTCGTGTCTTCGTTAAATACTTTTAAGAGTTATCTTATTTTGAAGGTTTTGATGAACACATAGGACAGAATCTAAATCTATGAACAAGCACCTGAAAACACCGAAAATCGTGAAATTTTTACCGGTATTTCAAGGACGATCTAATACGAATTGTAATTCGATATCAAAACTAACCATAAATAAATTTTACGCATGAAAAGTTTTCTTAATATACACAAAATTGTATGCTCACGATTTCAGGTGAAAATTATATCAATTTTTTAGTCACAGTTACAGCGATTTATTTTGTTTTGGAGTAAGCCCGCCTTTTTAAAAAAGTTAGTATTTCTAAATGAAGAAATATTGATTTTCATATTACATTTAGGTTTTTCATTCCTGTTGATTTGTTTATTAATATTTTAAAGCCTTTGGTCTAAAGTAAGAGACAGTTTGTACGTGATTATCCATATTTTCTAAATTTTGGTACATTGCATGTGACACACCCCTTTTTATTGCCTAATTTTATGGATAGCTTCTTCCCAATATTGTAGACGAATGTAGGATTTTCCGCAAACAATAGAATTGTAGGTTGCTTATTGGAATCCCCAAACGCAAGAGAAATGCCAGGAGGGGTTCAAGATTATTTGGGAATTTAAAAATTGTCTCTAAACTTAAAGATACCATTTCTTCGAGTATACAACTTAAAAACCACGTACTTTGATGGAAAAGGACTATTCTCCAAGGGTATCTTGTGTGTGTTTTCAATAAATTATAATTAAATTTTTAGGAATATCGAAAGTCAATAGGGATGATTCATATTTAGCCATATTTGGGTAAATGCGATCTCTGCAGGTGGTCGAAAAGAGGCGCATTCAAAAACCGGCTTTCTAGCTGGACTGAAATCTCTGGGTGCTATGCTGAACTATACTCAATATTACAACCACACCTAAGTAACCATTTCTAGTCGTTCGCATTTCATAATGCCGGTTAGTCTGTACTTGTACGCAACGCATCTGCAACATAAATGATTACGTGAAAACATTTTTTGGCTTTCTACTTCTCCAGACAACTGAAATGCTTGCTACAGAAGGTCGCACGATCGTGGCTGTTCCGGAGACGACTGAGGCAGATTCGTCAGAAGCTGGCTGCCAGGCAGTTGCATCAACGGAATGCGGCCGAAAGGCGACTCACTGTAAACACTTGACCGCATGATTTTGTTTGGGAAAATTTTTATCAGTTTTACCTTCTGCGCTCTTTTTAAGGAGTTGCAACATATGGAATTGGGCGTTTCTTGCTCATAAATGCTATTAATCCCATTGAGGTTGTCGGGGTTTTCCCAGTTGGGTCAAATGGATTATTCAACTCTGTCAAAACCCCTATCTTTTATTTGTCGGCAATCGTATTTAACATATAAATATACTTTTAAAAATCCTATCATATTCCGAGTGGTGGCACAATTCAACCTGCGATCTGTCTCAGCATATCACATTTCAGCAACACATAATACACAGAAGACATATTTATAGTACTCCGGAAGTTCAAAACTCTTCAGTTCCCTTAATTTGCAGAATTTTGTTCGAAGTTTGATTCTGAACAAATGTAAGTAGCAGCCCAGGGTTATTTGCGAAGTTTGACGCAAACGGCCAGCCCACATTTCGTAGCGCTTTCACATTCACGTTTCACTTGACTATGGCGGAGCCGGAAAATAGACTTTCTTGGTATCTTACGAATGCGATATTCTTTCCTTTAAAAACCCTGTTTTTGCGAAAAGAATACCCTGTGCATTTGCATAAAAGTAATCTTTGTCGTGCATTCTTCGCAGCCTGAGTTAAATTGTTTTTGTGTATTTTTTCCGAATTTAAGAAACTGGGAATGAAGTGGGAAGAATTCCAGGCGAGCAGACGAGTAATCATACATCTGGCTTCGGTGTCCTTAACACAACAACAAAGGGATATGCTTCAACAGGCAGGTGAACAAGACACACTTGAAAGTCATCATTTTGGACGACTTTGCGACATCCGAGGTAAAGTGCAGCTTAATCATCCCAGGCCGTCCTACTAATTTCTCAAATCGATGCAAATAAAGGATATATAAAGATCCAAAAAGCACTTTAGAACTAATGATAGAGCTTTTGACTCCGCAGATATAAACAATCTACGTGACTATGTGATCATCAAATATAATGGTGCGTGTACAGTGCCTATGAAATGTGGTGTGTACATGATCACGTGATGCCAGCAAGGTCAACTAGTTGTCCAGGCTAAAAACGTGAGGCAAATGCTTATGAGAAATTCTTTTTAGGGCATTTAATTTCTCAGACTGAAGGATTTTCATACGATTCGCTAAGCATATCCACTTATTCGAAGCATAATAGAAGCTGCGCATTGTAGGCACTACCAAGTGCTCCCCACGAAGACTAAAATAGAAGAATAAGCAAAAAAATAGAAAACTCAAGAGCAATTCCGGTGAGCACTTTAAATTTATCTCAACAGGTCTTCTTTATCATCAGATTTGAGCATACAACCGCCTGATTTATCCACAGACCCGAACGTTGACGTTATCTTGGTAACTCGCAGTCCAGTCGGGGAAAACCTCCTAGAATACTATGATCGTCTACTCCAACTTCTGCCGGCGATACAGTCAGGAAAGGCCGATGCACAATGCTCGCAGCGATCGCGTTACCTGATTGTGGTTCCCGAAGCGGTCAAACATTTTCATGTAAGCAGTTTCATTGGTTTACTTTGAGGGTTCCAAAATTGCTGGTGTTGTGAAACTATTTTCGGTAGATCTTTCTTCTGCATTCTGGCATTACTAAATGTCAATTTCCGTCATAAATTTTCATGAAATAGGTTAGGTTCTGTAGTGGCCAGTTTGGAAATTTCTGTTCCATGATTTTCCGACTAAACAGGTACCAGAAGTCGGTTTAGTTGAAGCACATTAGCAAGTCCGAGGAAAATGTATTTATTTTGCTACTCAAATGCTTACGGTAGGTTGTTGTGTTTATGTTAGATTCCACTGTCAAGGCGTACAGGGTGATGTAGCTGCTAGTGTTCTGCCTTGTACAATGTTCGGTCATGCGTTTGGCCGTGTCGGGTAGTGTGCTAGGCTAGATGGGGGCTAGGCGCTGGCACAGCCGTTGGGTGCCCTCAGCAGTCGGCTGTCTGCTGTGCTGTGCAGTCAGGCGTTTGGACGAGTTAGGTTAGGCCAACGTGTCTCCGAGGCTGTCGGGCTTTGGAACAAGGACACTGTATACGGATGCGGTTGCTACAGCTACCACTTGGCTCGCCACTTCGATGTGCGATCATGGGTTTGCCCGTCTCGGGTAGTGTGCTGGACTATGGGGTCCCAGGCCCTGGCGCCGCAGTTGGGGTTTTATTCGTTTACGTATTCGGTTGTGTGCCCCTAGCATTTGGCTGTCTGCTGTGCTGTGTAGTCATGCCAATGGTTGCGGTTGCTGCAGCTGCCGTTTGCTGCCTGCTGTGATGTGCGATCATGCGTGTGTCTCGCTTAGCTAGGTCACTGTGTGCCCCCTAAACGGGCCACGTGGTAGATGCGTTGGACCAACACGGGGGCCACATTAGGGCATGGCATGCGTTATTCGGGTTGCGCTCCCATAACAAGTGCTGAACATAGAGGTGTGGTGGCACGCCTAGGGGCGGCTAGGACTTAGGGGACCCGGCCGCGCCAGCCACCTGCGCCCTCTCCCGCCTCCGGTTTTCCTGACTCTGTCTTGATACCGGGCTCAGGTGGGGGAGGAGGAGAGAGTGCGGTAGATGCAGCGCAAGTCTACTATCACTTTAAACTAAATCACGCGCAAGTCACCGTCCCTGCTCAACTTTCCCATGAGCATACGGTGGACATCGTCGGACTACGACGGTCGAACTGTCGCAGGTCAATGTTCTGCGGGGTGTTAGAAGTAGGAACAGAGTCTTTGTTTGTGTATGGGTCCGGAGGGGCTTTTCGGAGAGGCGTTTCGCCTCGGATGGATTGTGGGATGCTCTTACCTAATCATCTCCCCTCTTTCTCCTCTCCTTTCCCCAGCCAACTGCACTTGGCTTGATAACCAGATAACAGCTGACTTTTCCCATGCCCAGGCACTTGGTCCAGCAGCATTGCATGCTTATGTAAACTCTGCTGCTGTCCGTGGATTGACGGCTGTTATATGCAGTCATGAGTTCGTCTCTCTTGGTTAGTGCTCCTTATTCTGTGGGGTCCAAGAGGTTGGGACGTCGTTTTTGTTTGCGAATGGGTCTAGTGTGGCTGTTAGAGGGAGTTTACTCCTCGAAGGGTGGTTACGCTTTAAATTGCTTTCGGGATGCTTTTATCTATTTCTCTTTTGAAATTGAGCCACCATATTTTCTGCTCTCCATTCACATGTGACTCCTCTTATATCTATGTTGGTTAGCCTATTTGACCCATTTTATACCGAGTCTTAACCCTATTTGTTTTTTCGAACAACAAAAATGAGGTCATCAGCGCACGACGCTGGCACCGTTTTAAAAGAAGTCCAATTTGGTCGATATTTTGAGACGTATTCAGGAATAATTCTTCATGAGTTTACTGTGTGCATTCTTCGGCCATTTGTTTGTGATCTTCCGGTTTTGTGTGGCTTGTGTTTCCAACCTTATTCACGGTGAATGGAGGACATTTTTTGCTGAAAGTTTTGGAATTTTCCTTTCAAAATAAAGCGTAGCTCTCTCTCTCTCTCTCTCTTCCCCATCCCTTCCATCTACTGTGAATAAATTTAATAATTGTTGCACGTGGGTAAGGTGCTTCAACCTGTTTCAGTGGTTGGGGTTTGTGGATAAGATTTACTTTCGTGGTTGGGATTTGGGTTAGCTTTGTTGTTTCCTGTTTTGGATTCAGATTTAATTATGGGATTCATTTTCCAAATATGCTTAGAGTTGCTGCGCGTTTACGGTTAGGTTTACCTTAAGCGCAGGTTTCAGGATCACGGTTATTTGGGTTAGGGTGAGTTTTATGGTTAAGGTTAGTTTAAGCCTTTGGAGTTAGACTTACGCTTAGGGTCGCGGTATCGTTGGAGTAGCATTTCGTAGACGTTATATTTTTAATGTTGATGGTTAGTTTTAATTTAGAGTGAGCTTCGACTTCCGGGTTAATTTGACTACTTGGGTTAGGACTCGCTGTTCGTTTAGGGTTATGTTTTCATGCAGAATGGTTTTAAAAGCTAAGCAGTATTTTTTACGGATATTTTTTCAACTTTGGGTTAGTTTTAGGAAAATGATGAGTTTTTAGGTTCAGGTTACGTTCAAAGTTAACTTTGTTTTTACGGTTAGGCTACCTTTTGTGGTTTGATTCACGATTAGGGTCCCCTTTTCCTTTCCGGCTACATTCAAGCCAGAATCCGTAATTTCAGTTGTTTTACCTTTGTTATTTCATTCTCTGCCACTGCGTGTTCCTTTTTCCTGTATTCAACATATCTCAATTGCTTTTTATTTCGATAATCTTTGCATTCCCTCTGCTCTTCTTCAATCTACCTGCTTCCCATTCTTCCCAGTTCGGAAAACAGATGCTTAACTCAACTAATTTACTTATCCTGCGTTTCCCTGCTTACCTTCATACTTCTCATCTGTGCTTCACACTTTCGCATTACTTTCTTAACTGGGAGTTCTGCATTCCGGGTACCTGGCTAATGTGCTCCAACCGTCGGTTTGTATGCGTGTGCAACTAAGACAAATCAGGCCTAAGGAGTTAAGTGAAGCAAGAGTCATCCATCATTCGCACAATGTTTTCGCTTGAACATTTAAGTTATATCCTAATACCGTCTTACAAATATTTGTAAACAATTTGATGTTATATACGCAAAATGCTATGTTTGGAGCACGCTTCTCTATTCGTAGACTTCGGCATCCCCAAAAGTGTTTCAGAGTAGCCTCGCAAAAACTTGCCTCCTTCGGATATTGATTTTTGTACAAGCTTTAACGTCTTTATTAACAATCTGCAGAGTCTCTACCCTTTGACATTCATTTCACTTAAGAAACCCGGGTGTCCACCGCTCTGTCTCTCCAGTCTGCTCAAATACAGTCCACGTGCACTTCAGTTGATGAAATCGTTCATTAAGGACCGACCTGTTCTCGTTGTTCCTGGTCCTGCCAGTCACATCGACGACTACTTCGTGGCGGATTACTTTGCGGCAGCCCTGTTGGCTCCATCACTGCAGGTGGCGAAGTTATTTAATGCGAAGGCCACAATACGACGAGTAGTCAGTACGTTGAGCGAAAAGCAGCTGGCTGAAAAGCGAACTGGCGAGACTGATCCCGATGCAAGAGATTGCATTCTCCAGGCTCCTGGCGACTATAATGTTTATGAAGAGGAGCAGGTTAACTGACCAATTTACCCTTAATATATTATGGCTTACTATGCTTTTATTCTTCATGCAAAGCCGTCTCAGATATGTATCAAAGTAGCCAAAATATACGTCCGCTTAAACCCGCTGTTGAAACCAATTCAGTCATTGGAGCTTGGAGGGTGGTTGAGACCAAAGCAATTGTTCGGTATAAGCTGGCTTCACTGAAATTACGCGGATGTAGCCGCGAAATAGCGGATTACATGTGTGACCAAAAGTTAACGTCCCCAGATTATCATATGATCCTTTGTTTGGGCACCAAGATTGCCCCCTTGCTGCATGACCTTTAACATTTAGTGGAAATCTGACATTTTTTATTGTAAAAAATCATCGTTATGTACAGATATGCGTAAAAATATATTTTTTGATCAAATAGCAATAAATTAATGATTTCATTTACGAATCCAATCTTATTTGTTGTCCCAAAAAGTTTCAAAGCAGTTGGTTGGTAACTTAGCTAATTATGAGAGATTATGAGATGTTTAGTTTTTTTTCTCAAGCTTGTATCTCACTCACACAACTAATAGTACACGTTTTTAAGACCGCAAATTGAGGAATTGAGAGGCATCGCCCAGGCCACGTCTTCAAGAGCACTACCTATTTCCGTTAAATATACTGAATTATATTGCGGGCTAACTTTGTCCATAAATACCTTAATGACTGTACCAGAAACATGAACTCCC
The DNA here is from genome assembly GCA_017591395.1 of Schistocephalus solidus. Classification (NCBI taxonomy): domain Eukaryota; kingdom Metazoa; phylum Platyhelminthes; class Cestoda; order Diphyllobothriidea; family Diphyllobothriidae; genus Schistocephalus; species Schistocephalus solidus. Next base: position 89,044 of record WEDG01008359.1, read on the forward strand.
AGTCCTTTTTCGTCAAATTAAAGATTCCCCGTGATAAGCATCTTATTGCACACTCCCGCTTAAAGGGGCATATTAAATTCCGAACAGAGCTGTTTTTTTCAGTTTTACGACACCCTTGCGCAACTCATCACCGCAAATCTGCCCTCGCGGGTATACGCCTTCAAAATTGACTTCAGCTACAACAGTGTAGGGACAGCGACCTTGCAACTGGATCAGTACCTCGCGTCCTTCAAATGGGCCAATGAACAACGATATTGGCGAGGCCCATCCAACTGGGGTTCACGGCGGCTTCAGGTACGTCATTTTGGCCACCTGAATCCTGCGGGCTGCCTTGTAACAACTTCAAAATTAACAGCCGTAATGTCCTCCTGAAGCGGGAGTTGTCGTTACTCGATTTTTGAATCAAACCATACAGAATGGCGGCTGGTGAATTGCTATTTAGTTAAATAGCGATTACTACCAAAGAACACGGAGACTGAAATGATCATTTCTGGTTTATTAGGCCTCATCAGCCAACCATATTCAACCCCAGTTTTGGTCCCAGTGTTCCTCTGCGACCCCTGTATTGATGCCAGTCAAAATAATCATCTGAGGAGAGAATTTCGACTCTATTAGCTTTGCAAAGTCAGACTGGTAGGAGGTTGGCGGTGTAGAGTGTATGAGATTAACAGAGGCCAGTAGCCCATTAAGTTTCTGCTGTCAGCGATCCTCCTGCAGTTCTCTACGCGGAGAGACTCCAAGATGACCGAAGTCTTGCAACGTCCGTTGGCCTAAGCAGGAGGCTCTCGTTCCTACATAAATGTTTGCTGTAAATGAAATAACGGAGTTTGTCCATTTCCCACGGGAGTATCAAAAGCAACCCTGAAAGGCACGTGTATGAGCAATTTGAGAACAAAAGTTTAACAGTTCCAGGAACGGCAATAAGAATAGAAGTACGGTAAAAGAAGTAAAGGAAAACGTCTATTTTAGTCTGTCAAATTTTTCCATTCGGTCTTCATCCTGTGGATGATCATGGGATATAAATTGGTCCCTGCTCAATCGTGGGGATTGTATTTTACTACTCCCCCTACCCGCAAAAGGAGTCAAGACACGCAATAAAAACCCGATATTCGTTTGATTATTTTTTATATATTTTCAACCCTTCTTTCTCCTCCCGCCTTCTTTAAAACATTTCTCACACAGTAATACCACATAAACCCTTTATATTTTCCTTGGATATTACGTACTGTTTGTATAATGGGCACACATGAACGTAACGTATACTCTTTAGGCGTGTTGTTTGCTACGTTATATCTTTATATAACGCTGCGGGAAGCATATTCTTTGGTGTATCCTGTGTGCGGAACACGCAGGTTAACTGACATATCTCCGTCGGCTACTTCGCCAAGACCAGATAGTTCACAGTCTCGGACAGGCGATTGATGCGTTGGAGGGGTAACCAAAGGTGAGGTTGACACATGATACTTTGACGCACTCCTTACCATAAGAGAACTGGCTGGTTTAAATCTATTGAAAAGTGCCAAACTTTGCGGCCTGGAATGTTTGTAACTGATGGAATAACCCATTTGTGTTAGGCAGGATGACGGGATGGAGGACTGAGTGTCAGGCTGCACTGGATTTTTCTCTTCATGGGGCATTTAAGACCCTCTGGTGCACGTGAAATTCGAACCACCCTAGTGAAAGGCCGGCACACTGTTCAGGGGTTATCACGTGTGTGGCACGCGTAGAAGAGTTTTACATTTGTCAGTCACCGAGCCCTACTAAAATAGATGAGATATGTGGGGAAGAGAGAGTGCGGTAGATGCGGTGCAAGTATTTGAAACTATAAAAGAATTTACACTCTAGACTCCTGTGTGGCGCCCATTCCATGCTGCCTGTGCTGGATATCGTAGCGCACGTCATCCAAACTGTTGAATTTTCCAAAAGCAGCAGCAGCAGTATTGGAAGCTGACTTAATCGAAGACACTAGGTTGAAGGACGTTGAACAAAGCTAGGGGACAGCAGCGCATTTTATTCTTACGAATCTGCTATCCAGCCTACATCCCACGTGCGCTTTTTGAAAATCCTGGAAAAAATCTGTGGATGTCAGCTTGCGTTCTGAGTTAAAAAGATTGCGAACTTAAGAGACTAGGAAGGTTTTTGTACGTGTACACAAAATTGTCTCCATTATATCTCCGTGTGATGTTTATTGAAAACAATTGGCCTATTTTACATCTTTTAAAGGTTGCAGTTTATTGCGATTTTAATGTCATCCTTGATGAGACCTTGCTCTGTCGAGCCTAAAGCTTCAAGTAATGAAAGTGTAGGAAATTTTTGTACTTGCTCAAAACCTGTCTAAAAATTCTTCAGATCTTAAAACACGTATGCCTTTCATTTGATTCCCACTGTACTTGGCGTGCATCATCGCCAAATAAGACATAGGAGAAACGAAATGAGCTGAAGAACCAAACGCTTTTTCGACTGATATTTCAGCAACGGCCTAATTTCCATCATTAGTCCGGTCTGCGTCGTCTGCCCCCCAATTATACTCGTGCCCATGTAGGAAAATTTGATCTGCCCTCTATTACGGTCCACCACTGATGGGCTCTCGTAGTAGCAACCAATTCTAAATATCTATTGGCTTTATCTCGTCGTCTAGTGGACCGATCAGTCGTTGGTGCTAGCGTGAACCGCGTTCAACATCTTGGAGACCGTTGTGGTGCGGACGACGGCTGTTGTACTCACGTGACTTTTTACTCTTGTCAAATCGGTTCTGTTCGAACTATTTGAGCCTTATAATCAGTGCCTAATAGGTGGGATGCAGGTCTATGGCTCAATTAAAGTGTCAGTAGATCACTCTTTTTTTGGCTTGTTCAATACTTCTTGCTTTCCGTGACTGGTAACTGACAGCGCTGTTTTTGCCTCGTCCTCGGAGTGGCCTGTATTAGCAGTGAATTGAAGCTTCTGGTGTCCTTTTGTCCTTGCCAGTTTGTGTTCGTGTATGCGTGTCTTAAGTCTTCTTGTGCGCTGAACTGGAGGCAAAAGTGACAGAGTTACTTCTACAACGTTAATCAATTGCAGTGCTTTCGAGCTGCTGTAAACTCCAAAATACTGCGACGCCTGTCCAGAGAACTTTATTTGTTATCTCTATTTAGGAACCCGTCTACCGACGCATCCTCTCTGAAGTACCTCGGCTTGTACAAACATTTCTGGTGCCAATGAATCGCGTGGCGTTTCCCACTGCTCGCGCCTACCTAGTCCAATTTCTCACTTACGGTAGGTAAGAATGCGTGCAAGCCACATGGTTTCGTAGGCGTGGTTATCCTTAATGTCAAGACATTTCGTCTCGCAAAGGTGAGTGTAGGAATTCTTACTTATAATCCACTACCTTCATCAAACTCCATCGCAGGTGGTGTCATCGAAGCCATGCCACCGGCCAATGATTGGACAAACCTATCGACGGAGGTGGTCATCTACCCTGATAAGTCGACGGAGGTGCTCTGCAGTGGTGACCATTTGCACGCAGGACGGAGTCTGTCTTGCTGGGGTTGGACTGGTGAGTGGCGTTCTCTCCTATTGTAGAAGGCAAGCGTCTAATTTATAAAAATGCCTACGAGGGACAAGATGAGGATCGATGAGCGTTTGTCAACGAATGTCAATATTCCAGATCTCAACCGACAAGACAACGGGCCCGTGGCTCAATCGTTAGTGCGTTGGACTTCCGATCAACAGGTCGCGGGTTCGAACCTGGGATAGTGCACCACCTGGGGCAGGTATGAGTGCCTGATGATAACTAATGAGCCAGAAATGGCCAATCCAGTCTCCCTTGTCTTTTTCGGCATTGCTCATCCGCATTTACGACTATTACTAGCTACTGTGCGGATGCTGTCTTGGCTCAAGTGTGACTCCCGAGGCATAGCGTGACAAATGACTTCCGTTACCTATCGGTGAGCGTTCGTCAAGGAAGGATGATTATATTTGAACGTAGATAATTAGGAATGATTTCGTGAATGGAACAGCGGGCGGTTACTATGTCGACATCCATAACTAAGGAAATGAATACTGCCAGCAAAGAAGAGGGAGACTGGAATGGCCATTTCTGGCTTAAAAGCCGTCGTCAGCCAGTCATACTCAAAGTCAGATAGTGCATCAACCGAGGATCGAACCAGTGACCCGTTGATCAGAAGTCCACTGCTCTAATCATTGAGCCGCAAGCTCGCTATCTTGCTGGCTTAGATCAGGAACATTGACTTGCATTTGCTGATGAACGCTCACCGATTGCGTAGCTCCGTTAGCGTTCATCAGCGAATGCACATCTCCAGTAAGACGAATAAAACCAAGAATGTGGCGAATGAACAACCTCCTTCTTCTTTACTTATATCCGTTACTGTCTAGCAGTCTCTGTCACTTCTTTTAACTACATATGACGAGATAAACCAGCAACGGTGTAGTTAGATGAATGCAGCTGACGCTTTCAGCTAGCCTTTACAGTCAACTGTCTCATGAAATGTTTAACGAAATTCTCAAATACGTTGTTGTTTAGAAAGGAGAACTTATGTGGGCCATGTAAAATTGATCACCATGCATCGCTATTCCATGCCTACCCGACTGCACCATCGCGGCACGCTCGGAGGGGCGCTCTAAAAGCCTTATAAATTGGTTACAGCCAAAGCATCAGGAAAACTATTGTGGCGGTTGTCAAACGCTAGCCTCCAAGTTAAATCAACTGGAGGAATAAATCAGGATTATGAAGAATTTTATACAGCAGACCCTCGTTTCAGAGGATCGATTGCCAGAATCAACGCATAGGATAACACGGAGTAGAGCACGAGGCAATCTACACAACAAATCCCCAAATATAAAAAACGTGGTATCTAAGATAACAGTCAAGAGTAGTGACGCAGAGCCTCTAGTAACACTAAAGAATAAGAAAAAGGCGAAAGACCACAGAGACGGGTACCAAAAATCCGAAGGGGATGATTTCAAGCTCACCAGAAAAGCAATCGAAGGTACAAAATGAAATTGATCAAAATATAACAATGAACGAACTAAACGAAACACGACAGATAATGATTAACGAAAATAGTCTCCAGGCCACGCGCGCTTCATCAGAGGCAAATATAGAGGAGCTGTTGTCCACCGAATGGAGGACACAAAGTGGACCCACAGTGGTAATACCTCCCAAAGCCAAAGACGTTGAAGCCAGTATTAGGGAAGCCCCAACATCAGCCAGACAAATTATTCAACAGAACCCCCTGGATAGAGGTGCTGTGGACAGGTCACAGTGCATAATCGTCCATGGGATTCGTGAATCAACCAACGAAATCCCCAGGTGTAGAATAAATGATGATATCATGGCCTTGCAAGAGTGTTTGAGTGAAATAATAAGAGAGGATGAAACAATTAGGGTTTTAAAACTTTTCCGACTAAATAGTAAAGATAACACAAACCTTCTAAGAAATAATCAAGGCCTTTAAAGGTAATTTTGGAAAACAAACTTCAGAGAGACCTTCTAATCGAGCGAACAGCAGGGGGAGTCCCCGGTCACAGAGGTATTTTTTTTCAACAGGACTACTCCGTGCAAGAGAGAATGAAATGGAGGGCGCTAAAAGCGGAATTGGAGAACTTGAAAGACCAGGGAGAGAAGGGACTTGTAATAAGAAACGGAGTGATTGTTCGAATACAAAAACCCCTTTTGTGGAGGACGCCCATCATTCTGAAAAAAGTCTCACGGTTGAGCAACTAATCCAATGCAACAATCTACACAAAATCCAGTTCTACTGCGGAAATATGCAAAGTCTCTTGAATATGGACTCATCCTGTGCGAATGTCGATCCAGCTGCCTCAATTAAAGAAGGCAGCGACATAGCCGGCTTAAAACACAAATAAACTAAAATGTTTATATACCAATGCCCAAAGCCTACTCCCTAAATTAGACGAGCTTAAGATATACGTGTGCCAAACTTCACCAGATATCATCTCCATAACTGAAACGTGGCTGACCACGAAGGGAGCCTTTGTCTGCAGTTGCAGATTACCTCCTACTTTATGTCAAACTGCACCGAAACGGCCAAGGGAGATTTAATCTCTTAAAAACACATGAATGGCAATTTGAGCTCTAATTTGAGGACCCACTGATCATATGACCTCTCAGAGTGGCAAAACATCAAGACGAAGCATTTTTGGGTTTTTAGGTAATACCTGTACCGTCAGAATGTTCTGTAATGCTATACACAAACGCTTCCTAACTCAACACGTCCTGTCTCCGACCAGAATACGCGAGGGGCAACAAGCTAATTGTTTGGACCTTGTATTGACAAAGGCGCCTGACAGCGTAGATGTTGTGAACTGTCTATCCCCGCTGGGCAAAAGTGATCCCGTAGTCCTACAATGGGAATATTCACTCTTCTCTGTCCCCGATCGAAGCATCACAGTCAAACGCAACCTATGGCGTGGAGACTTTACCCAAATGAAAATTGATGTGCGCCATTTAGATTGGAATGAAACATTCACCGTGTGTATTCTCGAGGACTGGTTGCAATTTAAGGCCGTATTACAAGGACTTATCACCAACTACTGTCCTAATTCGAAAAAAGATCACCAACAGGCCCCAGTGGCTAACGAACACACTGAAGAGTGAAGTAAACCGCAAGCGAAAGCTATGGCAAACTTATCTCAGGGAAAAGACCGCCGAATCGCTGACGAAGTACAAGACGCAGAGGAACAGGTTAAAAGGCCTGGTTTATAAAGCCCGCCAAAGTTTTGAGAGTAACTTGATAAACCGTGCAGCAGAAAACCCGAAGCTCTTCTACAACTACATTAGGCAGTGCACTCGAAATAAAGACCCCATCCCTTTGTTAAAAACGGATGAAGGCATCGAACTTTGCAAGGACGAAGAAAAAGGCTGAGCATCTATCTGAGTTCTTTCAGTCGATTTTTACGAGAGAAGCCAATCTAACCGCTGATAACTATAGTGCGGAAGAGGTCCCGACAATTGACTCAGTGGTCATAACAGAACCTATTGTTCTGCAGGAACTACTGAGGCTGGACGAAACCAAATCGCCAGCTCCTGATGTAATACCGGCAAAGTTGTTGAAGGAGTTGGCCATAGAGTTGGCAGAACCCTTGTGTCTACTCTTCCAAGCCTCCCTCGCTGCAGGCAAATTGCCACCCGATTGGAAGACCGCGTGGATTTCCCCAATACACAAAAGTGGCAGCCGTGCTTCCGCAAATAACTACAGGCCGGTAAGTCTCACCTCCATATGTTGGAAGATTATGGAGCGAATCATCAAACGTGAACTGATGCAGTTTCTGGAGCGGCATCATCTTCTCTCTGAAGCGCAGCACGGATTCCGCAGAGGAAGGTCCTGTTTAACTAATTTGCTCTACTGTCTGGAACGATGGACCCGAGCGGTCGATGAAGGAAATGTAGTGCACGCAGTGTACATAGACTTCAAGAAGGCCTTTGATAGCGTGCCTCACCAACGTCTCCTATACAAACTCAACCCTATTGGGGTAAGGGACAAGCTTTTGAAGTGGATCGAAAACTTCTTGATTGGGCGATCTCAGATTGTCCGTCTTGTCGATCAACAATCGGCCGAAGTCGCGGTTGAGAGTGGGGTTCCTCAGGGCTCCGTCCTGGGCCCTATCCTCTTCCTTATATACATTGATGATTGCGTAAGTGGCTTGGACTGTGACACCGCCATGTTTGCTGACGATATAAAGCTTTGGAGGGTCATCCACAACGCAGATGATGAAGAAAATCTACAGGCGAACTTGCATCGACTCGAGGAATGGTCGCACAACTGGCTCCTCCCATTCAATGCTACCAAGTGCAATATTCTGCGATTTGGCAGAACCAGCTCAGGGCACCAGAGAATTTACTATCTGGACGACACACCGCTACCAGAGGTAGAGGCTCAGAAAGATCTAGGAGTATGGATCACGCCCACACTGAAGCCATCGTTCCATTGCTCAAAAGTAGCAAAATCTGCCATGTAAAGCTTGTATCTAATTAAGCGAGCGTTTGCAAAGTTCGACAAAGAGTGCTTTAATAAGGTCTTCGGGATGTTCGTGCGACCAAAATTGGAATTTGCCATACAAGCCTGGAGACCGTGGTCTGTCAAAGACCACAACACCCTTGAGAAGGTCCAAAGACGTGCAACCAAGCTTGTTCAAGGTCAAAGCTGCCTGCCTTACGAGACACGATTGTCTAATCTTGATCTGTTTCCTCTGGACTATAGACAGCTACGCGGCGACTTAATACAAGCCTTTCGAATGCTGCGGTTTCAGGATTGTTGCCTTGCATCTGGCGACTTCTTTGAGCTGGCCACTACCACTACTTTGCGAGGGCATCCCATTAAACTACGAGTGACAGGTGCAAGACTCGACACAAGAAGGTTCTTCTTCTACAAAAGAGTGATTAAGGCCTGGAATGCTCTGCCGGCCGACATAATCATGTCCCCATCCGTTGACACTTTTAAGCGGAAGTTTGACCAGTACAGCCATAAGTACCATAAGTACCTAACACATTTCCTGAAACATATTCCCATCCACAATTTTCGCGTTATATAACATACTACTCCCTATTTTTGAGTAACATTATTTTATAATTGTTTGTCCGATGCCCTGCAGTGTGTCCGTGAGATAACCCTTTGTCCAACGTCCATTATATGTCAGCCTTTTTAATTTACAGTGTCACTGACATCAATAGGGAGCTCAAAGGCTTCGCCTATATTTCCCTTAATAAAACTGAACTGAACTGAACTGAACACCTTGGAATTTCGGTTTTTGAATGCGTTTTTTCGACCATCTGAAGATAAATCAGTACACAAAAATGGCTACTTCGTAAATGTGTATATTTTCAATTGAATTTCGAGGTCCCTTACAAACTCAAAATATTTTTTAAGAAAAAAAGGGAACATATTTTAGCTGGTAAATCTTGTCGTCTAAAAATGTTGTGCTTGAAAAAACAATCCTTTGCTTTTTGAAGTTTCTGATTTCAAAGACCGATCAGGCTCTTAATTAGGCAGGAATGGGAAATTTTCAAAACGCGAATATACCATTCCCTTGCATATAACATTGGAAGATGACTTGATTTGCTTTCAAATTATTATGGAAAAGAACATTTTCTTTACACTTTCTGCAGAATATATTGAAATTTGTAAGAGCATTGAAAATATATACAAACAATGCTTACTAATTAAGAAGTCATTTTTAATACAGTGATTTTTTCAGGAATCCGGAATCTTGGATTGTCTGAAATATCTTGAAATATGCATGAAGATAATAAATAGTACAGCCATTGTTAAATTCACCTTCCCTAATCAAGAACACACCTCAGAGTTGAAGTTAAAATTTAATGAAATAGGTCCCTGACTGTGCATATTTGTCATTTTGCTTTATTTGGGATTTTCTGGCTCATGTCAACGTAAATGCATCCTGAAAAGCAAGCAGGCTCTTGGATCTGACGCATATGTGGCAAATATACTACTTTTCAAAACCAACAGCTCATTCTGTATAAAAACACTCACCGCCATTCGATCCGATTCTGGTACGATGGAACCAATAAGCCAACTGGTTGGACCCATCGACAGATAGTTAGTTTATCGCTTTCCAGTATGTTTGACGCAGCTGGGTTGCGTTGAAAGCTGCGAGTAGTCGACAAATGATGGTTTCCCGATCACAAATCAGAAAATCAAATTAGGCTTGACACGATGACTCTTCAGGCGTTTGTGTATTTGTGGTAGTTTCATCTACACAAATATTAACCTTCCGTGCGATTGTGCGGCAGCCCGTACTCTGCCTTTGAGCTCTCGCTTCACTATAGAAAAGTTGCATGTGGTCCGAGCCGTGAACTGACAGAGGAATTAAGGCGGACAGAAACTCTATATTATAAATTCGCTGAACTGGGGATCCTGTTGCATTTCTTTCGACGGCCGAATGTTCCTGATGCGTTACAATTGGTTGAACTCTTCAAAGGCTGGTCACACAGAGTCGGACTTTCTGCCAAAGGTATTGTTCCAGCATGGAGGATATAAACCAGAAGTCGGACCCAAGCACTCTCCGACGATTTGCAAACAGAGAAAAACATGATGAAATTATGATTCAAAAATGCTACCTATATCGGTTCCAAAGCCAAAGAAGAGCAATCGGAGGATTATCTATATGATGCCTGATACCAGTTAGCAGTTAATCTTTGTGGGGACAATCTGATGACAGGGACGCACAGGATACACATTACTTCCTAGTCGAACATATATCCTAACCTCTCTCATTTTTTCAGGTAGACTCATAGAGAGAGAGATAGGTTTGCTTTATTTTGAAAGTATAATTCCAAAATTGTCAGCCAAAAGTCCTTCAATCGCCGTGCATAGGCTTGGGCACACAAACAACATAACGCTGGAAGATCAGAAACGAATGGCCGAAGACAGAAAATATTGACATTGTGAAGAATTGTCATTGAATGCGTCACAAAATGTACATCAACTTAGACTTCCTTCAAAACGGTGCCATCCTCGTGCTTTGGTGACCTCATTATTTTAGTTTGAATAAACAAAGAGCGCGATGTGCATGTAAGAAAATTAAAATGTGAATGGAGAGCAGGAAAAAATTCGGCTCAATTTCAAAAGCCCGCAACTGTGCTTCTGACTAGCTTGTAAAGCAAAACAAATCAGGTGAGATGCCAGGCTCAATATAAGGACTAAATTTTAAAAAAACAAGCTTACCCTGAGGTCGGTGAACGCACTCACCGGTTATGAAAGAGGAAGACAACCACAAAACAACAGCCTTAACATTTTTGTTATGGAAAAAATTCCGTAGATCTGGTTAGCCGTTTCCATCCGTCACCAAGTAGTCATGGGAATTTCCTTATTCTTATTTAAGACCGTAATCTTAAACCACAAGCATATCTGTCTGCTATGATTCCAATACGAAAATTTACGACCATGCACTGTTTTTTTTTGAAAGTGCCAATGACCTCGGTTGATCCCATATGGGTCAACAACGTTTCCAGGTCGCTGACAGAAAACTGTGCCTCGCGGGGCCTCATGGGCTACTTCACGATTGACTTTGTGACCTTCTTTCACGAGGAGTCTGTAAGTTCCTTGCTTCCTTCCTCTTTAGTTATTCTTTACGGAATACTGTTTTACCTAAGGGTAACACGAAGCCTGTATTTAGGGCGAGCAACTGCTCTGGATAACAGGTATTCGTCCAGGTTACTCCGAAAACTTGGCTATGTTCCAATTGGTCAGAATGCTTGCGGACGCTGACTTTACGATTGATGCACAGACCGGGGGCCATCAGCTCCTTGCCACTCCGATCTCGAAGACACAGGATTTTGGCAAGTCGAATCCACCTCAGGTGAGCCACCAACTGCAACAGGCCCCTGTAAGTATTGGAAATTTCAGAGAATAAATTGATCCTGCTATACGTAGTTCATATCCGTTGAGAAGAAGATCAAAATTAGCTTGAGCTTAGTTTCAATTTTCAACCGTAAAACTTCAGTTTCAATAACTGGGTTGCTCTCCAATCAAATCGTACTAATTTCAGCATTCGTTCCAGTAATAACGCACATTTTCAAACATCGAGTGGAAAACAAGGTAAGTTATTTAGGAATTGCACATGCGTTAACTAAAACGCATGGTTTCAACGTCACGCCTGATGGTAACAAACATACTCGAAATGGACACCGAAATCCGTTTGATTCACTATAGTATTCGTTTCTTGATTGCCATGCGATTGAGCCCTCACAGTATTTGTTTAAAATGTTTGTTACTTATGCCGTTTAAGTAGCTTGGAAACCGAGTTGGCGCTGATGAAGACGGAAAGCAAATAGAAATTATAAGTTCCAAGTACGTCTTTCTTGTTTGTAATAATGCTAGACTCGAGCTTGTTCATCACAAATGGAGCACGTACATTGCATCTTGTAAATAAGGTAGATCGCTAAACGCGTGCAGGGTCCTGTGGTCCATGTTCGCTGATGTCACTGTCGTTTCACAGAAGCCTTCCTCCAATCAACGCCATCCAGAGGAACCCAGAGCTTACACTGGCAAAGCCAATCGGAATGATAAAAACATGAAGCGCATGATGTCCACTTTCATAAACGGACTTCCACCGCCGAACCCCGACCCCGGGACGGAATGTCTCCGAAATCGAATATCAGAACTAAATGTTCCTCAACTTTACACCATGAAATATTTTATTTGAGACATGGGCTAGATTTTTTTGCATAGTCGCTGTCGCCATTACCACATATTTTCAAAGTGCCCTTTTCCAGAACCTTCCACCGATTCAAATACTTATCACTGGGTGACATCAGAGACAGCAGGTGTTTCCGAGAATTTGGCCGCAGTTTCAGAATGCTGGTGGGAGGCCGTTGCTGGTCAGTCGGAGCTATTGGTCGCTCCGGCACGATTTGCGCTGATTGTCTCCTAGCTGGTAGCATTCGTAACTTGAGAGTTTATCTATAGTTCGCAACCTAGCGGATGAAAGGTCACGAACTTCGCACGAAAAGCCCTTTATGCGCAAAAGTGGCCCGTCCCGCATCCAGGAAAGTTATACTGCGATGACAAAACAACCGTTCTTCAAGAGAAGGCCTACTTTAGCTAATAAATTGTTACTAATTAGCTACGAAATAATTTATTTTATCGAAAACCATCCGCTAAAACCAGTGTTAGGACAGGTCGCTTATATAAGACCTAGTAAATTTGACGGCAGAGAAAATAATGTTAAAACATTAAAAACACAGCAAACTAGTACTCGTTGATTTTTCTATTGCTATTGAAACCGCTATAGTACAGGTTGACCGAGAAACAACTGCGTTGTCTATGACGGACTGGTCTTTAAAATTATAAAGCAAAATTATATATATTTCTGTATTGAACAGCGTTTTCGTGGCTTGTTCCAATTTCATTATTATTAATGTGTCTGGCTGTGGTCTAAAAGTCAAATCAGAATCATACTTCATTAGAGTAGTAAACAGGAGCATTATCCTGTGATATTTCGGCTTCTATTCGACGTTGGTTGAGCGTCACTATAACTGAAGGCAACCAGTACTATGTTGATGAACAGATTGCGGTTAATGCTCTCCGTTGTCGACCGCCAGATAGGTTTTGCTCCGAAATTTCATGGCCATCCAAAAATTCTTGCGTTGACGTTCTTGACAGGACCTGTTGACACCGTATGTTCTCGGTGGAAGTTCTTCCCATTTGAACGTCTGAACCAGTCGTAGAAGCTTGCCTAAAAATATGAACTCATTAAATCTGGCGTGTTTTACTGCACTTAAAACGGATTTGAACTGCACTCTGTTTTAATAAAAGTATTTTGAGACTTAAATAAATTTAACAAACGAAAGTACCTATGCCAACTGAATGCATAACCACCCACTAAAATTTCGATTACTACATTTCTTAACTTAGGTAATCAAGTCTATGAGCAGAGAACACTGAGCCGTTGGGGCGAGGTGCCTCGGAAAATTTTGATTGGATTGAAAAATTCCCGGAAAACAGGCGCCCCATGTCCGTAACAAAAGCACTGGCACAATTTTAAAAGTCTTTAAACACCCAAGCTTATTTACTTAATTTGATTGTTTCAGCAGTAGAATTCAGATCTTTGGAGAGTGAGCAACATGAAATTCGGCTGTCTCAAACGACGAGATACTCCATTGTGTCCAGGTCGTTATGGCTGTCTATACCTGAATTTCTAGCGAAGGAAACTTCTCTTCATTTATCTCAGGATATAACTGCCCACACGGTAGTTCGATCATCGATTTAGACGATGCACACCGTATACTCTACGAAAGGGTGTTGATGGACGGTGGCTTGCGCGGGATTTAAGTTTAAAGTGATAGTAGACTTGCGCTGCATCTAACGCACTCTCTCCTCCTCCCCCACCTGAGCACGGTGTCATGACAGATTCAATAAGACCGGAGATGGGAGAGGGCGCAGGTGGCTGGTGCGGCCGGAGCCGCCCCTGGGCGTACCACCACACCTGACCCGGATCCCACGAACTGGGAGTGCCATAAAGGCCACATTAAGAAGGAGCCATTGCAGCCTGTTTCTCAGTCCGCCAGTCAGCCACTCCGCACAAAACACACATTGGACTGACCACGTGGTCCGAGTTATCCCGTCAGTTGGCAACCTTCTAAGCCATGGCTTTTAGCGCACCGTGAGAGTTTCAAGCCCGTCAGCTTGTTTATAGTGAGGAAAATACGCTGAGCTCTCGACTCACTCTCTCCCACACCTTCAATAATCTGACCACCGTGCGAGCCGGTCAGTTTTTCTGATGTGGGAGTGGGCGAATTGGCTGACGGATCGGCGTACTGTTCGCGCGCCACAGCACGACCTGGCCCCCACTACGCACACATCAGGATTCAGCGGCAGCGTAGAGGTCCATGCTCCTTTGCATGTTCTCTTCTGTCGTTGCATTGAGTGCGCAGTCGTCAGCGAAGAGAAGATCGTGGATGGTGGCTGTGGAGACACGCGAGTTGACCTGCATCATTCGTTGGATGAGTAGTTGGCCGTCCCTACGGTAGGCGATGCGGATCCAGGGGCATTCTTCACGGTAGGCATCCATTAGCATGGCAGAGAACATGAGAACATGAGGGTAGGTGCAAGGCCGCCGCCCTTTTTCACTCCTTTGGTCACTGCGAATGCCTCGGACACTGTCCCGTTGTCAGTAACGTGTGCCATCATCCCGTCGTAAAGCTGACGCACCATCTGCGTGAAACGTTCAGGACAGCCGAATTTCTGCATGATTTTCAACAGCCCGTCGTGATTCACCGTGTCAAAGGTTTCGTCAGTTCCACTAATGTAGTGTAGATGTGAGTCCGCATCTCCTGGCATTTCTCTTGCAGCTGGCGAGCAGCGAAGATCATGTCGATTGTTCCTCTGTGTCGTCGGAAGCCGCATTGACTTTCCGGGAGCAGTCCTTGCTTCAGGTGAGCGTTCAAGCGATTTAGGAGACTGTGGGCGGTTGTCACAGAGTTGGCGGTTCTCTTTCTTCTTGTAGAGGTGGACAATGGTGACTTCTTTGACATTCTGAGGGACTTGTCCTTGGTGCCACATCTCTTGGAAGAGCAATGTGAGTCGATTCGTCAGTTGGGGTATGCCATGCTTGTAAATCTCAGCAAGGATTGCATCCGAGCAAGGTGCTTTCTTGCTGGAGAGTCGCTGCACGGCTCTGATGGTTTCTTGGAGAGAGGGCGGGAGATGAAGGTCAGCATTGATTTCCCACTTCAGGCAGACGATCGATGGCGGCATCGGAAATGGCGGAGGGCTGGTTGAGAACGCTTTGGAAATCTTTTGCCTATCGCGTCAGTATTTGCGTCTTCAGTGAGTAGCGTCCTGCGGTCACCATTGAGAAGAGGGGCAGAGCCTTTGACGGGAGGTCCGTAGACAGCCTTGGTGGCGGCGAAGAAGTTCTTCCATTCGTTTCGGACCACGAACCCTTGGATTTCCACGGCTTTGCGCATCATCCAGCCGTTGCTTTACAAGGCGGCGACTTCGGTAGAAGGCTGTCTTGTTTGCAGCGTTAGGGCGATTGACGTAGGCTTTGGGCAACTGGTTCTTCTCGACGAGCAGAACGTTGATAGCTGCATCGTTGTCATCGAACCAGTTTTGGTGCTGACGACGTGCAAGGCCGAGGACATCCAGGGCGGTGGATTGGATAGTGTCCCTCAGCTGAAACCAACGGTTCTCCACGGATATGTCCGCGTCGGCGAGTGGAAGGTTGGCTAGTCGGTTGGCCAGTTCGTTGCTGAATTGGAGATGATGAGAAGGCATATTCAACAAAACAGTATTCAACTTACCTTGTGGTCGCTTACCTTGGGGTCATCTGCGTGGATGCAGACAAAGCCTCATCTTGGAGACCCAGCATTTGTTTTGGGCACCTATTCTAGCCCCCTTCCCTACGAGAAAGTACGCAGTGCTGTCCCTAAAAAGGGCTGCAGAAAAATCGCAGGTAGCTATTGAACTACACTATGGGTAACGATTTGGGTTAGTGAGAGAACGACCGATTCACCTGGGCCACCTACGTGAATGCATGTTGCCCTCGCCGAAGGACCTTTTCGACCGTGGGGGAGGAGGGAAGGGTGAGGAGAAGGGGAGAAGTGAAGAAGTAAGAGTAAAGGAAGTGGACTGGGAAGAGGAGAGGGCGGGATAGGGAAGACAGGAGAGAGGGACGTACCGGGTGTGGAGACACACACAACAGCAGAGACACACCTATTTTAGCCCGCCAATCGTGGTAGTTGTCCGGGGTGTGGCCACTGGGAAGAACTAGCATCGAGGAGCCATAAGTGAGAGTTGGGTACCAGTTAGCGGCGGCCACAGGAGCATCCACCACCTATAGATGGAGTGAACAAATACTACCTGTGTTAAGCTATACATAACTAGTACCCCCTACACCCCACAGACACACGAAAGTTTGATTATCGATTTCGACGATGTCCACCGTATGCTCCACACCAAGTGGTGCAGGGACGGTGACTTGTGCGTGATTTAGTTTAAAGTGATAGTAGACTTGCGCTGCATCTAAAGCACTCTCTCCTCCTCCCCCACCTGAGCCCGGTGTCATGACAGATTCAATAAGACCGTAGATGGGAGAGAGCACAGATGCCTGGTGCGGCCGGAGCCGCCCCTGAGCCAACCACCACACCTGGCTCGGATCCCACGAAATCGGAGTTCCATAAAGGCCACATTAAGACGGAGCCATTGCAGCCTGACTCTCAGTCCGCCAGCCAGCCACTCCGCACAAAACACACATTGGACTGACGACACGACCCGAGTTATGCCGTCAGTTGGAAACCTTCCAAGCCATGGCTTTTAGCGTTTCGTGAGAGTTTCAAGCGCGTCAGATTGTTTATTGTGAAGGCTGCTTTGGTGGCGTCAGTCCGAAGGTCCGTGGAGGCTTTGTGTAGTCCATTCTTCTCCGCGAATAACCTGCTGACGTCGGCGTGATTGTCGTCAAACCAGTCCTTGTGTTGACGGCATTCGCGTCCGAGAACTTCGACGGCGGTGGACTGGATGACATTTCGCAGTTGACACCATCGTGTCTCCACGGTAAGGTTATCATCTGGAGCATGCATGTTCTTCAGTTTCTGGGTTATTTGGTCGCTGAAATCAAAACAGTGAGCAGGCAAATTTAACAAAAGAGTATTTAACTTACCTGGTGATTGCATACCATGGGACCTTCGTCGCGGTTCAATTCGGAGTCTCATTTGGGAGATGACGAGGTGGTGATCCGTCCAACCATTGGCATCACGGATCACCTTGGCTAACAACATGTCCTGTCGATCACGCCTACGAACTAGAACATAGTCCAGCAGCTGCCAGCGCCACAACCGAGGGTGTATCCACGTGCCCTTCTCCCGCGTCCGAAGGCGGAAGAAGGTGTTGGTCAGCAGGGGACGGTGTTCTGCACACTTTCGCAGATAAAGGAGGCCGTTATTATTACAGCTACCGAGACCGGGGAGATTCAGCACTCCCTACCAGGCAGCGTGGTCTGTCCCGACGCGGGTGTTGAAGTCACCAAGGATAATTAACTTGTCCACCTTCAACACAGTCGCCAGCAGGGCGTGCAGGTCCTCATAGAAGTCGTCCTTCGTCGCATCAGAGCTCATCATTTGGGGAGCGTATGTGCTGATGATGGTGGCAAACTGGTCTCCCCAAAGAGGCAGGCAGAGGCTCATCAGGCGATCATTGATGCCCTGCGGCAGACAGGGCAGACGTCCCACAATGTGGTTCCGGATGGCAAAAGCAACACCAGCGTCACATCGCTCTATCTTTGGCCGGCCGCTCCAGAAGAAGTTGTAGCCAGCACCCACTTCCTACAGCTGACCCTGTTCAGAGAATCGAGTGTAGCTTAGACCAGCAATGTCCACCCTGTAGTGCACCAGTTCCCGAGCGACTAGCGCAGTCCTCCGTTCTGGCCGGTTGCTCCTAAGATTGTCTAAAAGGGAACGAACATTCCAGACTGCTAGTGTGAGTGGACTCACCCGAGCAGCCTGGAGGGTATGGCGAGGGGGATGGGGACAGGGGGTATTGTTGTTTGTTTGAGTTTTACGACCGCATATTTTGCGATCTGTGAGCTGTGGCCGGCTGCAGAAGACGTGACACCCAGCATTTGTTTAGTGCACCTTTTCTAGTCCCTTCCTGTGTGAGGAGGCAAGCAGTGCTGTCCCTAAATAGGGCTGCTTGACATCCCAGAGGGCTACCGAAGTCCACTATGTGTCACGGTTTTGTTTTATTGGAGAACAACCCGAGTTAGCCTGGGCCGTCTACGGGGTTGCTGTAGCCCCTACCGTAGGACTTTTTGAGAGGGGGGAGAGATGGGAAGTTCGGGAGTCAGACATACCGGGTGTGGAGGCACACACAACACCGGAGACCCTAACCTAGTTACACCAGCCGGTCATGACGGTTGCCCGGGGTGTGACCGCTGCGAAGAACCCAACTTCGAGGAGCCACAGGTGACAGTTGGGTACCAGTTAGAGGCGGCCAAACGATCATTCACCATTTGTACAAGATAAATGGAGCGACCTAATGCTATCCTAACTAGTACCCCTACACCACAGACACATGCACACACACGACAGTTCGACCGTGTTAGTCCGACGATGTCCAGAGTACGCTCCAAAAAAGGGTGGTGTAGGGACGGTGACTTGCGCGTGGATTAATTTTAAGTGATAGTAGCGTTGCGCTGCAGCTACCACGCTCTCTCCTTCTCCCCCACCTGAGCCCGGTGTCAAGACAGATTCAATAAGACCTGAGATGGGAGAGGGCGCAGGTGGCTGGCGCGGCCATGGACTCTAGGCCCTAGTCGCTCCTAGGCGTGCCACCAGATCCCCATGTTCAGCATTTGTTATGGGAGCACACTGAATAACGCCTGCCGTGCCCTGATGTGGCCCCTGTGTTGTTCCAACGCATTTACCAAATGGCTAGTTTTAAGGGGGTACAACACAGAAACACAAATACACACCATCCTCCACTGTTCAAAAGGAAGTCAAAATGACCAGAGAAAGGCATATTAGCCAAACAGCCCCTCTAGGCGTGCTCCATACGGCCTTATCTATAGCTGGGCACTTATCAGGCTTTGTTCATCTGAATTGGACTGCGCACGAGTAAGACTGTCATATTGAAACCAAATTAAATTGCCCTCAGGTTTGAAACCTTACAGCACAGCTTCCAATCCTAAATACAACAAGATATTCCATCTGTATGCCTCCTCGCTACTGTTTATATTTTTCAGTAGTATAGAATTAAAAAACTAAATCAAAGCTTATAGACCCGAACCTAACATCTCTCACATAAATTAATGGTGTGTCTGAGTGAGGTTGTCTGGGATTAACATTTAGTGCCATGGGTGACGTGGCTTGAGACTGCATCTAATGCGAGCCGCGCACATAAATGATAATAGGTAAGGGCCCACGCAGCCTAAGTAATGCAAGTATAGTTTGTCACCAGCCAGTGGAGTTCCCGCGGTGATGCCACCAGACCGTTTGGGGCCTCCAACAGTCCAGCTCTTAACCGACCAACTCACACGCAAATCACCCCCACTTCCCAAATCAGTGATGATGCCCGGGTGATGCATCACCTGGGGTTATATATGACTGGCTGATGACGGCTAATGAGCCAGAAATGGTCATTCCAGTCTCCCTTGTCTTTCTCGAAAAAGTTTATCTGCCTATTCTACTACTAACCATTGTGCGGCCGCCGGCTGGGCTCGAGAGTGAGCGTCAAGACAGCGCGGTAGAGTGTGTTCCGTAAGCGATCGATGAGCGTTCATCAACGGGTGGTGACCGTCTCTTGCAATGAACAAATTACTGAATAGAGCAGAACGCATATCCGTTAAACGACTGAAAGAGTGTTTAGTGATTCCTTTGAGCATGATGCACGACATGATTTTCTTTCTTTTCACTCTGCAGCCTCGGAAGGTGGAGCTGTATGCTGTTGTCAGTGCAAACCTTAACCACTCCTGCCTGGCACTCATTCGGTATCCCGTACTGCTGCGCATGTGTCGCGCACTGGGCATCGGATTCAGTTTACAAGTACGTCCCCATTACTGGTGTTTTGGGCTTCACTCTATGAAAAATTGCAAGGCATACGCGTTTCCATAAGCTCAGCAGCCCAGTCGTCTATGTGAGTTACACCGATGTGTATTCCGGGCCCGTATTTCTTTCCATCAACGAGAGTGCGGATCTGTAGTGAGCAAATTGTTGTTTGAAACCCCTCGGACGCTTAAGGGGTTGCAATTTTTAGCAGCGAACGGTACCTTAGTTATAGTAATTGTCAGTTCCACTTATCGGTTATTGTATAAAGTTGTCTGAAGGACTTCAGGGTGGGTTTACGTTCATGAAAGTTGTAGAATACTGGCTACCGAGAACATTTCCGTGGCGCCAGTTGCCAGCCCAATTTCCGAATTAGTGTTGTCATCCTCGCATTACATGCCCCTTTCGGCTGTTGGCTGCGGGATATCAGAGAAGGATGTTCGACAATATGGCAGTTTCCAAATCAGAAGTTGGCGAAGACACAGTGGGTTGGTGGAGCTTTTACTGAGACCGAAAAAAGTGCAAAAGGCTCTGTAGGCAGTTGCCACAAACCGCTGCCTCTGTGGGAAAGTGTGTGTGTCCAGCGTTGAGATTCTTAGACCCCAGCGTGTGTGTGCCTTTGCGCCGTCTCTGTGCACAGCCTACAGCCAATCAGTGAATGACGCAGCTTGATTGACTTCGAGCTCCCGCGAGTCCAGTGTCTCGCGCAGTTCCATCGTGAGGTGAACCAAAAGGAGTTCCTTAGGAGTCACCTTCTGTCCCCCGACCTTGTGTTTAGCCTTAACAGACGGAATATGGTTTTTGTGACCACAAAATTTCTCGAAGTAGTTACTCAGACGATTTGGCTGAATTTAATTTTTAGTGACCATTGAAATTCATAGGTGCACACTGACCCCCTCATAAGTATAGTGGCCCGATTGAATGCAAAACGAGGAATATGGGCCTTTGGGTTACAGCCTGGTTTGTGTGAAAGGATGCAGTCAGTCCTCCTCGTATGAAAATGCCAAGGAACTTATTTTCACCAGCACTCATTCTCTGCTATTTATTACAATTAACTGCGATCCCAAATAAAGTAAACACGTCAATCTATGTTCTAATCGAAAACATTCTGTTTCTGAATTGATTTATAGTAGATTTACTTTGTTTCCTCATGGTAAACCAGGAAATGTTTCGCAGGTGCAAGTCTTGTCATCTTTTCGCTTCAGGAGAAAGAGGGCTCCGCCTTCACTCTGTTCAATGAACTGAAACATGAGAAGCTGGGGATGATGTAAGTTTTAACCTTTTTTCACTTTTCTTTCTAACGCACCTCACACCTATTTTCTGCTGCAGCTCTGTGGGCAATAGTCTCCAAAAGGCACTGCGAATTTTCATCAACCACTTGAAACTCCTTCATACTGAGATAACGTCTCCAAAAGTACAAGGGAACGGATGCGTCAGTGTAAGTCCTTTGAGAGTGTTTGTAGGCTCTTTTGAGTACTATGTCGGCAGTTCGGATGTGTGGCACCGTTTTCGGGTGACTTTTCGGTCCGCAGAGAAGGAAGTAAAACCAAATGCTATGTCGCGGATGTGACGGCTCGAGTAACAATTGAACAACTGCAATCACCGATGAAGTCCTGTGCTCGGGTTAAGTGGCACGTCAGTTTGGTAAAGGAACTCTGGGCAAAAATCTTATTTGGTCGTTTCAGGCATCGGTGGCGGCAATCGAAACCAGTAAGTGATGCAAGTGTCTGGAGGTCTAGAGGATATAATAGCTGGCCGATCTCATGAAACGTTAACTAAAGTACTGAAAGAGGTTTTTGGTGAGTAAAGAGTACTGAGGTTGGGATTTGCTACTCACGACCATACAGAATAATCACAAGACATTTCCGTCAGAAGAGTACGTCGACTTTTGAATGAGTTCCTTTTCAGCTCCCTTACAAAAACGTCGCTCGGTAAAAACTGGCTTCTTCATTAGTATGGATTCTTACCACCTTGAGTTTCAATGCCATCAAAACTTCAACTATGCTCTCTACAAATCCTACATAAGCGAATTCTCTTTGTACTCATTTGGTAACAAATTATGTCTTCTTTAAGTTTTATAGTTGAAGCAGAGTTAGCTTATGGTTTGGAATAGTTTGCAATTATGATGTTTTTCGAGACCGTGAAAGGGGCACTCCTAGAGTATAGGACTTGTCCGTTTATTAGTGCGGTTTATAAAGTATACACCGTGGTTCATATCCCTTGCGAAATTGTATGAGTCTTAAGTGAGTACAGAAATCTATGCCTTTCTTTGCATGTGAGATATACGGCATTCAGTTTGTAAATTATGCATGCAAGTGCAACCGTAAGTCGGGTTTAACAGTTTTCACGTACTGATAAAAAACTTATTAAAAACAAAAAGACACCTCTTCTTAAAATATAAAATTTAAAGAAAACTTTATTTGATGTCAAAAACATATGAGAAAGCATATTTTTATTCATTAATTTACAAAATATATTCGAATTTATCACGGCACTGAAAATAACTCCCAGAGTAAATATTACGTAGGTAGAAAGTTTTTAGTCTGTTTTATTTTTGCCTGCTGTGGGAAAAGAAACTAATTCAAAACCGGTATCCTGTAGTGGTTGAAGTATCTTGAAAGTACGCTGCATGATAATCAGTGTCACAAACTGACTTACGTGATCCTTTCTAATAAAAACAGAGTTCATAATTTTGGTGTACATTTCCTCAGATGGGCCAACTGCCGTAGGTCCAGAGATTTTCGTCTAGGCGCGTCGGCGCCGATTTACCCACGGCCTGGCGCCTGCGATTGGCTGAGCGGGCGGGTGCGTTCATTGCTTTAGCCCCAGGCGAGTGGTCAAAACGAGCGCAGGTGACCTTGACTTGTAGGCCAACTCGCCTGGGACACGACGTGGATGTGCATGCGATAGTTTACGTTGGTCGGAGCCCAAGCTGTGGATTAAAATGCCGGAATGTATTTATCGGGACCCTGGGATAAGCCCTAATTGCCCTGGTCTTGCACAAACACATTCAATTTCCGTGTTACAGGAATGTGGGCTATCAAAAATAGACGGAATATCCTAACTAGGTTAGCGTTCTAATTATTCGACCATCAAACAAATTTCTACGACTACTGCGATTTCCAGTTGCCGCCTCTGCATGAATCCTCGATAGTTCTAAAAGTACACTTTCGTGTGTATTGAAGTCGGAGCGGAAACGCATGGAGCGTCAAGGTTTGAACCCGACCAATGTAATGAAGACCCCTTTTCCTAGTCGGCCAGCCAATTGCAATTTGCTGACCAAATAGACATTCCACTGTTAAATATTCCCATCCTATGAATACCTTTAGCATTATCAAGCTACTCATCACTAGTTGCTGTCTCCGGTGCCGTGCGCCAGTAAAAATGCAAACGTTCAGCGATCAATTTGATTTCCGTCTGGTGATTGCCATGAAGTCGATTTTTACACGTGCTGCAACCGAGATGATCGCTCAAAATTGATGAATATACGGGTGTAAGACAGGAAAAATTTCCGATTGATTCGCAAATCAAGTCATATCGACTGTCTTTTCGAAACTGCATAACAAACGGCAGCGAACAAAATAGAAGTGGTAAGCAAGATTATAATGTAGAAATAAAATATGAGAAAAATCTAAATAGGAAAAATTATGCTTATGACAGGCAAAAGATCTGAGATTCAAAATCGTCAAAGTTTGAAAGCAGCCCATTCAGTTTCGTTTGCACATAGTCTGCGTGGAGCACGCAACGTAACTGCTACCAGCTATAAGTAAGCGTTACCTCAACTTTATGTAGTGACGCCTTGAAATTTGTGAAAGCCTACTTATATCTATGTTATTTTTAGTCTCTTGGCCGAATAACGATTTACTTTTACCTACTCTTTAGACCCGCATACAGGCTAAGGTTAATCAAAAGAAATCCGAAATGAGGCTATTGTCAACTTCAGACCCGCGGCAATGAGCATGATTCTCCGAGCCGCTAAACGAGGAATCCGGAACAGGCCTTAAAAATAAACATCTAAAATCCACACCTAAAAATGTAGTCAAATGTTTGAGCTGATTGTCAGGATTCAGATAGGAAGTGGAGGTAAAATTGAGGGTCAAGGTTTCGACACTAGTCTTAATTCAGGGTAAGTTTTAGGTATATTGTCAGTATTTGGGATAAATGTCAGGTAAATTGCAAGTAAAGAGGGTTAGGCTTATTTCCAAGCATACGCTTAACGATGGCCCTAATCCTAGCACTATCAATGACCCACATTACTTTAACGTGTCTCTAACCTAAAAACTCAAACTTATTCTCACGAACACAATATCAAATTCGAAATCGTACCACTCGCTAGTTTTATAACTCTAACCTCGCCTACGCGCGTCCTACTATAAGCCAAAACCATTAGGCTAATCACAACTTCAACCCCGATGTTTTTCTACCTGTACTGGAGGACTGCGTCTGCAATTTCATGAGGGGTTTATAAAGTTGGTTTCCCTCTCACGCCTAATCCAACTGACACGGTACGAATAGCCATAGCATCATGCTGAGCCCTACAATCTATCACGTAACACGATCTGTGAGTGCTCATCTAAATTTTCCTGATCGCAAATCAACAGGACAGCAAGCCCGTGGAGCAATGGCGGTGGACTTTTAACCGATTGGTCGCGGGTTAAAGGCTAAGCGTTCGCAAATGTGGATTTACGTATGGATAGTTTATGACGGCTAATAAACCAGAAATGGCCACTCCAGTCTTCCATGTCGTTTTAAGTAATACTATTCTGCCTATACTACTATCCACGGAGTGGTTGACGACGGGCTCAAGGTTGAGCCCCAAGGCACAAAAAGACGTCTGTGTCCCGTAGCACGATCGGTCAGCAAGTGGGTCATACTGCTATAGTCGACGATTTGAAAGTTCATTTCATTTGACCCACTTACGAAAGACTCGGCGGTCTCAGTGGGATTGGAACCGTACCACCAGTCCAGGAAGACCTAATTTGTGCAAACTTTACTGCCGTAGAGGACGTACATGCAGCTCAGCAGCATGTGAAATTTCGACCGCCGATTCCGACGAGGTTTAAAATCTGCTCCAGAGCTTCGCGTAGCAGGGACGGTGATCAGCGCGTGATTTAGTTTGCTGTCATAGTAAAATTGTCCCGCAGCTGTCGCACTCTCTTCTGCACCACCTATTCAAGCCCAGCATCATGGCCGAAGGTGGTAGTATCCTTTTATGGATTGGGCTGCTTGTTGCCAACTCCACCAGAGGACGGCCTAGTTTGCACTGCAAAAGAAAATCGGACCAGTGTGCGCGCCCGCCAGGGGAAGCTACCTAAAGCAAAATAGTAATATCATACTACTAACATTGTTTAGGTAATAATTATATACTCAAACATTTCCAATTCACTCTCAATTCAGGATTGCATCAAGGAAGGCACGAACATTCTGGAGCTAATTCAAGAGAACATCAAGAACGCAAGACGGCGGAAGCACCATCCCCCCACCAGTACTGATGCCACCGCCGTCGATCAGAATCCGGCTGAAAATTGCAATACGGAAAGGCGGCAACCACTATCCAAGATACGAACAAAGTCCTCCATTGACACTGTGGTGACTGCTCCGACTCTACCGGGATTGGCTAATTTGAAACATATGTTCTCTTTCGGACGCTTCTAACGACTTGGGGAGGGTGCAAACAAAAAATAATCAAATGTTTTGACTTCGAAATTTAGAAATAAAATAAAGGAAACTCCTCCTATTGTTTTATATTCCGACACCCATCTATTATCGCCTGCTCGTTGTCTTATACAATCGGTATATTTGAGGTCAATTACAGAAGCCCTCAAAACAATCAAATGAAACGGTACGTGTGTGAAGTTGTATAATTTTTGTAGTAGCTTTAGTATACGAAATACATAGAACTTCAAATGAAGTATAAAACATTAAAAAGTTGCGGCATTTTCGAAATAATAACAAACGACATGTTCACGTCATTCGTACCTTGAAAGTTTTCATCAGACTTCACGTTAATGTAAACAAAACGCGTTATTGAAATCGAGAGAGAAGTAGGCTAATATTTGCCTCTGTAATTCCTTAGAGTGGGTGTGGGAAGTTTAGATTGACCGTAAACAGTTTATTAGCCAGATGTTTCTTGAAGACACTCACAATGATAAAATGCCCAACATGCGTCGGTATTTCATGCAAAACATAAAACTAGATCCAGAAAACTAATTTGAGTGAGTAGGTCCGGAACACTGCAGATAAACTAAGTTCATATTACAGGGTCAGAAACGTTTAGCCCCAGAGCCCAGATTAGTCTGTTTAGAGCAGCTATAAACATAAAAATGTTATAAACGGTTATGCCCTGCGATTAAGAAAGGTAAGTGTGGTATGCGAACAAAACAGCCTTCAAAAGTCTTGGTCGTGGAGAAGAATAAATAAGGCCCATTCCGTGTGTGTCTTCTGCCACTGGCGTTGTGAGGAGTGGTAGATTGTCGACACGCAGCACATCCATTTCACTGACAGCTTAGCTAGGCTGTACAGTATGTGGCAAAAAAGATCCGTTGTCCCACCCTGTCCTACTAGACCTATATGTGCGGATTTGATATTTTCGACCGTCAAATGCAACAACAACTTGTGTACACAGAGCACCAAAATCCTCAGAATTAGCGAGAGAAAAGGTAGAACACCTGAACGGACAAACCTCAGACTTGCTGTCTCTGGTAGCAATAAACAATGGCTAGGTTGGATAGTGAACTGACAGGGATCATTCTTGCCAAAAAGAGTAAAACTGTCTTGTCGGGTACTTTTATCTTTTTCGGAGCAATGTCGGGCCTATCCGAACCCGATGTTAACGACTGCAAAGGAGATACGATAGGTGAACTTTATTAGCCTGACGTTTCGGATTCTCACTCGATTCCAGCACAAGACAGAGAGAGTCAGATACGGGTATTGGATCGCAGAATTTATAGAATGTAGTTTGCAAGGTCACTACATGCCTGTCACGATTGGCAGCTCCAACATGCACCGCAGATAGCTGACCGTGGTGCAATAATTGTCTGACCAGCCAGGTGCTGCAGTATGCAGTAGCTCAACGCCTGCGCGCCTGCAAAATGTTTTGGCTAAAGTGTTCCTCGCAGGTGGTTTCAAGTGGTTTCACGAAAATTGTCCACAGTAGTGTTACTAACAGCCAAAATTTCGTTATCTGTGCGGACGCTTGGGCTATTTGGCTCACCAACCATGGCATCGGGAACAGTGGTCATTCGCGCACTCTCCGCTTGACCAAGTACTTTGACTAGGCCAAGTCTCGGCACTTGATACGGAGCTGGGAGGTCAATGTGTTTGTCAATTGACTGAGGATCGGAAAACCAAGACTCGAGCAGTTTGCGGCTCACGTGGTTATCGCCTCTCACGAAAATGTCAGCCTCATAAAACTTCCAGGTGTAGCATGCACAAACTGAGGTACCGAAGTCAACAGTTACTCCCTATCGTTGTGCGCCCATATATATATATTATTTAAGGGCAAACTAAGTGTTTAGAGTTGCACAAGACCCAGCAATAATCTGTATTCCTCTTGTGCTGATCCATAAGTTAGCGTGATTATCGACATAATGGAATGGAAAAACCAAGCAGAGAGCTTCTGAACTATGAAGAGAGCACAATTTATTCAGTAGCTCTGTGCGCCCATAGATTGCAGGCACAACGCGCCAAAGTTTTTCATTCCTGGGCCGTTTCCAGATCTGTAGATCAGGTAGTCAAGCACATATGTAACCGTGACGAACCGAGCAAATATCCTTATGGGAAACTGAAGCGCAGACACGCTAGTAACTACAGTCCATCGCAGACGTTCTCACCCCAGGCGAATTCAGGCAACCGCACTGTCACAACGTCCTGCGTCTACATCCAGAATGCATCACTTCCTTTTTCGCTAAAAGCACTGCTACCTACAAAGCAGCAGAGCAATGAATATAAAGGAACCAGTAAATCACAATGAGCAGTCAGATTAAGCGTATCGAATTTTCTGCTTAAACTGTCCTTTTAACTACACTGATCAGACTGAAAACATCTGCGAATCGCGCAAACACGAAGCTGGCAGGTTAACTACTTTGCCGTTGTGCCAGGGATCGTGCATTCTTCTTCGCGACCGCATCCTGGAGTTCACCTTTCGCTTCTATTGATACGACTGCGACTGCCAGGAATCACGCATCTCCGAGTTGAAGTCAGTCGACTTGTCACATTTGAACATATGTTGGATGAGTTGAGACTGCTATGCAGCCGGAGCCTCTGTATGAGCCCAGAAGCAACTGAGGCGACCCGCTCAAATTATTAGGGCGTTGGCTGCACTAAAGCAGTCACGGGTTTAAATCTGACCAAAGCCGTCGTGTTTTTTTAAATTGGGTTCAATAAAAAAGGCAATTGTTTGAAGAAAGTATTCAGGATCAGAAGTCTCAAAACCCGACGCAGGTAAAAACGTTAAACATTTAAATGGCTTAATGCTCCGCTTGAGTGGGAAAAGGCTTCTCAAAATCCTTTCTGGAATATTGCGTTTCCCTCCACCGGCCTTCCCAACGTGGCAGTCGGAGGGCCGCGATCGGCCAATTCCACGATGTGAGCGTAGCAAGCGGGGACTTGAGCGTGAATTAGTTTATAGAGATAGGCTTGCGCCTCTTGAGGAGAATGGAAGCAAGCAAAGATCCTGTAAGAAAGCCAACTGAAATTGCCGACAAAGACAAGGGGAGTTGAATGGCCGTTTCTGGCTCATTAGTCATCAGCCGGCCATAGCCAACCCTAGGTGCTGCGGCACCCAAAGGTCGAACTCACGACCTGTCCGTTAGATGTTCAACGCTATATCGCGCTGCACCACGAGATCGTTGTCTTGTCAGTTATGTCATTCTGTTTATATTACTAACCACTCTTCGGCTACTGCCGGGGCTCTACAGTAGACCCCATGGCAAAACGGGACAAGTGAGTCCCGCAACTAATCGGTTGGCTTCCAGCGGCCGATGGAGGTCAACGTCTAGTGAATATCACCAAACCCATACACAGCAAGTGCTCTAGACTCGAGTGAACTAAGAGCTGTCAGTTGAAAGTGTACCACGATCTATAGGTGCCTTTTTTACTTTCAAACCTTTACGTGGTAGTTTACAGGAGCACCGTTTTATCAAATCTTTTCAAAAAATCGCCATAGATACTAAATAAGCAATAGTAGTTTGCTGTCCACAGTCAACCAAAGAAGGATATCCTCCAGCGACCATCCGGTGCAGTACACACTACTAGTGACGAGTGAACCCATCTAACCCATAGGAAACTGTTCGGTTTCTCTAAGCTGAAAGGTAAATGAGTATGCGAAGTTTCATACCTCTACCCTATTTCGCACTCGTAAAATTTCAGGGTTTAACTTAAACCTGCAATTTGTATGAAAGGCATCTATTAGCCGTAAGAAAGAAAAGACGTTATTTCTTAACAAGTAATTCCTAACAAATTAGCAAATCAACTTCACGTGATTGATGGGAAATGGGCTGGAGTAGCAGGGGCAGTAATTTTGGTCGATCAACGACTGTTTATTTCACCTTAACAAACCCATCCTTCCCCGGTCATGATGCAATAAGTTCACTGACAAAACCCTTTGCTGCGGACTGTCCCTCACAGTTTATTCCTCGCCATTTTGCGCCAACCTACATTTTATTCCCATTTTCAAAGAGTGAAATCAAATAAGCATTGGGACTACGGCCTGCGGAAAATAATCAGACTACTTGGCTGGAGGAATGAGGAATAACAAGCCTCCCACCCGTGCTAGTTGGGGATGCAACGATTCTCGCTCCTCCTCTTCCTCCTTTGAATGCAGGGCGAGATGGCTGGTTGCGAGCAGTCATCTCTAGGACTGGATCGATGGAACCGCGGAAAGAGCGCTGGTGCGTCGCTGTCCTGGCGCAGCTCGCCATCAAACGTAAACTACCCACCGTTACTTTGGCTGACAGAGGGCTACTATCAGTAGCTCCAGTATTCACGATTAGATCATCGACCCAGAGGAATCTTTGTTTTCTTAATCCTACCACTTTAGATGTGCAAACTGCCAGCTGGGACACACAGTTCGTAATCAATACACGATATGTTGGGACATAAAACATACGGGCAACGAAGTACTGTGGTTCGATCATTTGAGCAGTTGGCCCACACCGAGGTGGAGGAAACCAAAATACACCTGAATCTGTACTGTCTTAAATCCCGCTGCGCGGTGGAGGAAGAAGATACGCACCAGTACTGGCTTCGAAGCGTTAGCGTAATGAAACACACCCACTGCAGCAAGTGCCTAAATGCATTAGCAGCGCAGATGGAGTCAGGCGCAATTTCCGTACAAATCAACAGTATGTTGGGAGATGTGTCGGCAGGTACATTGTAAAGCCCAAAAATAGGAGAAGCCAAGTCCCTTTACACATAAGTCTTGAAGTGGTGGTTTCACAGAAAAAACGAGGCGGGCTCATCTATTCGTGGTATCAAAAGAAGTGAAAGGAGCAGAGAGGAACGCAAGTACTGGGTCGCCAGAATGGTGAAAAGAGGGCTACGAATGACACTCGTGAAGCAAGCCGGAGTGCGCAAGAAGGGTAGGTTGGGGGGTAAGGCGGCTGAAGTTACAAACTAGGAACAAGGTGCCACGCAGCCGTACGAAAAGAGAGGCATCCTCGCAGTACACAATCATCAAGAACTTTAGGCGTCGCAGTGGGTCAACATCAGTCTTTACGAAAAAATAGGCTTTCAGCTGAACTGTAGGTCTTATTCGCGGGTATGCATGTTTGTGTAAAAGCAGCATAAAAATAGGCTTGCAGGTGTGTGTGTGTTTTTGTGTGTCGTCGGTGTGCCTGGGCTTCGCGGGCACTAAGGCAGTAGGTGACATGGAAAATAAATCAGGCTACTCAATAACTGTTATTCTAACCGGTCGTAAAATCAGTGTGTGTAGGATAGGCAGCGTAGGCACTTACAAACGCAACTGCATCGCGGACAAGGAAGTCTTACAGAGAGAAAGCCATAAAAGGAGAAAGCCAGACTGACTCTTCGAGCAGAAAGGAGACGGGGGAAGAAAACAAGACAAAATAAAGCAAAGCAAAAACAGAGATAAATTAGGGGGTAAGGAAGTATTTTGAAAAATTTCGGCAAGTTGGTCGACAAGAGGGAGGGGTATCGCAAGAAAGGACAACTGAAAAAAAAAAATGAGCAATGACAAGAGAGGAGACAGCGCGGGAGCGAATGGCGTCGGCGCACAGGAAACTTGAATAGCAGCGCGGAATGGGAGCGTACACTTCGAACAACATGCGGTGGATCAGTGCAAATCTAGACGGCAAAGAAAGAGACAATGTATGACAATAAGCTGAGATCCTTGGGTAAAAATGCAGACTGGAAATAGCATCACATTTTTAAAAAGTGGCATACGTATTGGAAATTCAGTCGAAAAACTGATCTCAATAAACATGGCCCTAAAATCGAGTCATAAGAGTTACGATCGCGTTACGGGACGCACTCGTCTCATTGTGCCTTGGAGCCACAACGGCACATGTGTCCTGTAATGCGATCGGTGAGCGAGTATATCACTACTTACACGATAGTTCGACCATCGTAGACTGAAGATGTCCAACGTATGCTCCACACCATGGTGGTGCAGAGACGGTGACATGCGCGGGATTTAATTTACGGTGATAGTAGACTTACGCTGCATCTACCACAGTCTCCTCCTCCCCAATATGAGCCCGGTGTCAAGACAGAGTCAAAAAGACCGAAGGCGGGAGAGGACGCAGGTGGCTGGCGTGGCCGGGTACCCTAAGACTTGGCCACCCCTAGGTATGCCACCACACCCACTGTTCGGTATTTGTTACGGGAGCGCCACCCGAATAACGCCTGTCGTGCCCTGATGTGGCCCCCGTGTTGGTCCAACGCATCTAACACGTGGACCCGTTAAGGGGGCACACACACACACACACACACACACACACACACACGACAGTTCGACCGTCGTAGTCCGACGATGTCCACCGTATGCTCCATGGGAGAAGTGGAGCAGGACGGTGACTTGCGCATGATTTAGTTTAAAGTGATAGTAGACTTGCGCTGCAGCTACCGCACTCGCTCCTCCTACCCCACCTGAGCCCGGTGTCAAGACAGAGTCAAGAAGACCGGAGGCGGGAGAGGACGCAGGTGGCTGGCGCGGCTGGGTCCCCTAAGTCCTAGCCGCCCCTAGGCGTGCCACCACACCTCCATGTTCGGCATTTGTTACGGGAGCGCAACCCGAATAACGCCTGTCGTGCCCTGATGTGACCCCCGTGTTGGTCCAACGCATCTAACACGTGGCCCGTTAAGGGGGCACAACACACACACACAATAGACTGCATGAGCATGAAAAGTCTATATAAGAATTTGAGGTAGAAGCAAGGCAGGCATTTTAAGGTGTTAGTTCTTTTTGTTGCAATAAATTGATGCACAACAATTTGTTTAATAATAAAGAGTTCATTTCAGCTCGGTTTATTGATGGGAAAATGGGGCTACATAGGACAAAATCCACCGTTTCTTCCTATCCAGGAATTTTCCTACGCTATCAAAAGCTACGGATCAAAGCATATTGTTTTTTGCGCAGTAATATGCATGAAAATTAATATAAGCTAGAAAAATTTGGAATATATCCCTTCGGAGAACGGGAAATATTGTTTTGTTTTCACGAAAATCAGGTGAATGCAGGTTTGAGCGATCATTGTATTCGGAAAAAAAAAGCCGATTCAGTCTAAAAAATTAAGATTTGCAAAGTTATGACGTTTTGTACCAAAAAAGGCTGTAATAAACTTGTGTGAATGTACTTTGTTTCACCAAACCGATAAATAGGACCTTAAACGCGCATATATACGAGACGCGATGACACGCCACCACGTTTTGCGGCCTAGGCGTACGCGAGGCCTGTGAAGATAATTTGGTCTGCAGTTGACTATAAAGGAATAAGGAAACTTGAAACGGAAGGGGCAACAAACTGACATTTTATCGCAAAATCATAGTATATAGTCAACCTCTCTCTTGTTCGTTTGAAATCTTAGAACTAGACTGAGAATTAAGCAAATGTATCGAAAAACGCTCCGTTAGAAAGAGAGAAGTGAGTTCTTTAATTTTCAGCAGTAATTGTGTCTCCATTTCTTAGCGAAGTCGAAAAACCGGTCAAAGGTTCACAGTTTTTCCTTGATTTCACTTTGGAAAAACGAAAAGTACGCAGACCTTTGACAGCGAATCATCTAATTAAAGCGCTTTTCAAAAAGGTAACGTAGTAAAGAACGTTTTTTTTAAATTCATTACAAGTATATTTTTCCGGAATCTACATTTATGGGTAGTCGACTGAAGACACTGAAAATCGTAAAGTATTCACCACATTTTCGAATATGATCTGAAATTCATCGTAAGAGAAAACCCGAAATAGTTATCAATAAATTTAAACAATAGAAAATTCACCTTTATTTACATAAAATGGTACGTTTATGATTGCACCCGAGGATTCTATTTATTAGTAAGTGACCAGCCTGTGAACATGTGACGTCCCTATCGGCGCATTCAAGCGAAAATCTGCTTGCCTTGGCCAAACGTATTTAAGAAAATGTACAAACGGAAGAAAACCTGTCGATTATCGTGAAACGGTGTTCGAACATACACTCGCATGTTAGGCTGATTAATGACGGCCACACTTTACGTTGCGCTTAATCTAGATGAGTAGGTATGTGCAAAACTCTGAAAAAGACTATTCTCAAAAGTTATTCGGCTTTTACTGCTTTATTCACTCGTTTCGTTGCATGGACAGGTTTCCTATACATTTAAAACTTCAGTTTACTCAACCAGATCAATTTTTTTGTAACTTTTTTGTAATTTGTAACTTTTCTAAAAAAATATTTCTGAACAAAGTAATATTAATTATTAAAGCATAATAAGCCATATTTTTCCCAACGATCGATTCTTTATTGATGTAAAACTTTGGGGAATGCAGCATGCGCTGATTTCGCGTAACGGGCCGTTAGGACAGCTAATGTTTGGACCGTATCAAATGCAAAGTGCCGACATTTATGGAAGATTGAAAATCACTCGCAAACCGGCACTAAAGCAACTCCAACGGCTTTTAAATAGGGATAGGAATAGGAATGTAAAACCTACAGGAAATATGAAATGTATTATTCCTTCGTAAAGAAATACCAAAAAGTTATAAATCGCTGTAACTGCGACTAATAAATTTAAACAGAATTATCGCCTAATATCGTAAACCTACAATTTTGTTTATATTATGAGAACTTCCGATGCGTTTAATTTCTTTATTGCTATTTGTTAATATTGAATTAAAATTAGTGTCAGCTCGTCCTTGAAATACCAGCGAAAATATCAAGATTTTCAGTGTTTTCAATCCTTTGGCCATAAATGTAGATTCTGTCCTCAAAACTTTCAAAATAAGATAGTTGCTAGACGTATTTGCCGAAGTGTCGAGATTTTGGATCTTTGTTCTAAGGCCGTTAATTCATATTTTTAGATCCACACAAACATGAAAACTTATTGCAGAGAAAACCGAACTTTAAAAACAAACATTCGCAATAAATATGCCTAAGATCAATTAAGAAACTTTCTATACAAAGGCTTCTCGTTAAAAAGTGCTTGAAGTTGATAATTTACTGTCGAATATCCGCATAGTCTTTTAAAAAGTTTAACCAAGATGAAAATGTGGAATTTTTACCAGTTTCTTGGCTTTCTTATAAATAAATGATCCATTTTCTGCCGCATATGAAAGAACTCACTTTTGGCTGGATTTGTAACGATTTCCCCATATTTTTATACTTTAGTACCCCGTTATAAGATTTTAAATACCTACCAGTGACCGAATATACCATTATTTTACGAAAACTGGGAATCTTCTGTCCATCGCGTTTCTAAATTCCAGATTAGCGAAATATATATTATGAAAAGTACCTTATTTCCTGCTTCTAATTTAAAATTGCCTTTATTTGTATCAATCTTTGAATCTATCTGTATATATCTTGTAATCGTTGCACGTTGTCCCCATATTAATTAAAACATACTGGTAAAAACCTAACATGTTTGCAAAAGTTAATTTATCATGCTGAATTATTTGCTTGCATTGTAAAAATTTTCCAATTCCTCACACCTGAATTTAAGTAAATTAAGATAAAAATTGTCGATAGCAGAAGGTATATATTTGGGAACTTTCTTTCTTATATTAATAATATTTTATAGTACAATGCACAGAAACTATGGATTTTGCTCTATGATATTAAATAGCATAGGAGATTTCTTGATTGTCCGGCAACCTCGGATTTCGCCCAAATCTTGTCCATTTCCCTTAAATATACTGCAGTAAACATGCAGCATTCTTTAGCAAAAGGCATTCTGAACCTTCAAAAAAAAATAACAATACCAATTGAGCGCTTAACTTTTGCAATCGAATGTTTAGAAATGATTGCCCTAGTTAAGTCACCAACTTTATATAAATATACGGAGATGTCGCTTTGGATGCCCGCCAACAGGGAGGTCAAAAACAACGCTAAAAGGACACTGAAGAAATCTCTGAAGCAACTTCAAATCAACCAGGCGACCTTGCCCAGCATGGATAAGATCCGTGAAGACTGGTGCAGCAATCTATGAGGCCAACCGGATCGCCGCCGCCAAGGCCAAAAGAGCGGCACTAAAGTCACCAGCGCCCCGGAGCAACATCGTCAATGCCCAGGCCCCTCCAACCTGCCCGCGCTGTCAACGCATCTTCCGCGGGCGAATCGGCCTGGTCGGTGCAACAACAATCCCGCAACAGACATGCCTCTGACAGACATGCCTCAGACCCACGACGACGTCCAACACCCCAACCACTGATATCAACTTCATCGATGCCATGCCGCCCACGATCACCGACACCATACTCCCTCTTCCACCCCCTGCACCGATCACGGCGACGAATACCACTTGCCCAATTCCCACCACCTCCGACAACCTGCCACTAGCTACCTCCAACACAACCACCGCCCACAGTACCAGCGATGAGATTCGGTACTAACCTATCCTCATTGCGATCGCACATTAACCTCACATATCGGCCTGGTCGGTCACTTGCGAATTCATCGCACAGAGACTGGCGAACTAGTGCCTGGAGCAACAACACACAGCAGAGACAGCCGCCTCCAATGCCCTTACTGCCCTCACGCATTAACTCATCGCATGGGCCTGCTCGGTCACATGAGCATACACGAAAGCGGAATCCACCGTGATACCAGCACATCTTGCGCACCTGTCAACACTTCCCCTATTCCTCCCATGAGCTCGACTACCAGTACCCGTAGCAGATCCCCCCAGACTCAGCACCACCCAACCTATCTTGTCCTCATTGTAACCACACATGCACATCACGCATCGGCCTGGTCGGTCACTTGTGAATCCATCGCACAGGGAACGGCAAACCAGTGGCAAGAGCACCGACGTACAACCGCCGCACCCGAATCAACTGTTCGCACTGCCCACACAAATTCACACACCACATGGGCCTATGAGGGCACATGCGTATCCATGAAAACCTAGGGTAGAACATTACCAGCAATACCACAACGCTACATCTCTACTCATCAGCCTCTGCACCTCACATGATCACACGCGAAACCACAAAAACATCTGTCGTCTGAGATTGAGAATATCACGGGGCGATAAGCGCCGTGGGTTGGAAAGTTGCCGACTGACAATTACACTCAGACCTCGCAATCAGTCAAATGTGTGTTGTGTGGAGTGGCTGACTGGTGGTCTGAGAGTCAGGCTGCAATGGCTCCTTTTTAACATAACCTCCGGCACTCTCGCACATGTGAGATGTGAGGCGTTCCACCCACTGTTTTGTGAAATCCTCGTCCTTGTGTTTGGGGTACCAGGTCATGTACGTAGTACACCTAGACGAGGTCACCAGCAGCACCGCCCACTTCCGCATCAGACAACTGAACAGCTCGGACGGCGGTCTGATTTTGGGGCTGGGGAGAGAGTGGGGTCGACAGCTCAGCGCATTTTCCTCTCTATAAACAATCTGACGGGCTTGAAACTATCACGGTGCATTAAAAGCCGTGGCTTGGAAGGTTGCCAACTGAGGGGATAACTCGGACCGCGTGATCAGTCAAATGTGTGTTTTGTATGAGTGGCTGAAAAGTGAAGTGAGAGTCAGGCTGCAATGGCTTCTTCTAAATGTGACCTAAATGACACTCCCAGGTGGCACGCCCAGGGGCGGCTCCGGCCGCGCCATCCACCTGCACTATCTCCCGCCTCCGGTCTTCTTGACTCTGTCATGACACCGGGCTCAGGTGGGGGAGGAGGAGAGAGTGCGGTAGCTGCAGCGCAAGGCTAATATCATTTAAAAGTAATCCACGCGCAAATCGCCGTTCCTGCACCACCATGGTGTGGAGCATACGGTGGACATCGTCGCACTATGATGGTCGAACTGTCGTCTTGTGTGTGTGTATTTAGATGCACAAGGTTGACCAAATTTAAAGGGGTGGGGGGTGGTGGTAGACAGTTGTTGGTAATGTGCTTAGGTAAGCGCTTTGACTGTAGATGTTGAGACTAGGGATCGTTATGATAGCCCGACCCAACGCGTCCTCACGCGGGTAGGGGAAACCTAAGACTTTCCTCCCAACCCCCACTGTCGCCTCTACGGACGCGTACACCGGATGATTAATAACGAGGCCACTGATGCACGTAGGTAGCCCTTTGCCGTAAACATGGTGAGACGCCATATTAATAATATCTCAGAAAAAACATTTGGAGTGGCTGCTGAGACAAGCGAGCAGGTGAGTTGCAGGAAACTCTTCAGAAGGAAATGATTCGATCCCTGAAACAAGAAGTTTACTGGTCTGACGTTTTAGATTCGCACCCGAACCCATCATCAGGCACAGTCACAGATGATGATGATGATGACGACGATGAGTTCGAGGAAGAATACGAAACGACTTTATGTTCCAGGAAGCACATTTTATCTTTCTTGATTTGGAGCGATAACATTTACGTTCATTTTTTCGGAACGCCGGTGGACACGCCTGCATAAAGGTGTAGGCAATTGAAGTACTTTAACCAGAAGACGTCCAATAAGCCGATGAATGTAAAGTATCCATCCACTCTCGTGAAGCGTGCTGGCAGATAATTACAATTATGCATATTTTATTAATTTGCCCAGTCTATTCCGAAAAATGTCCTTTTTACGTGCAAACCATGCTGATATAAAATTTTCTGTCAAAAAGTTTACAAATTCGGTCGGAAGTCTACGTTATCTTGTAGTCCAGTCGGTTCCTATGCTAATTTGCCATCGGAGCGTTTCTCTACGAGGAGAACAATCTTTTTTTTTCGAGAGTTTTACGTAGCACATAAAATTCAATCTTTTTCTCCACGTTATTCAGATGCAGCAAGGTGCAAGCAAGCATGTTATTTTTAGAAAACCAGACGTTTTACTTATTTTTACTATTCAGGTCTACAAACTGCCTGCTCTGGTGCCCCAAAACGCAGCAATACCGTCTACTGGCAGTCCTCTGTTCAAACGTCCAGAGGTTCTTCTGCCCTCTGTGAATACTGCGGATCGGCCCCACGCATAAGGCTACGTTAAGTTTGAAGCATGTGGTATGATATACATTTTGTATGAACTAATTTCCGCTAATGCGTAATCCAGGAACGGAACGGACAGACGTTTAGCAGTTTTTCGCGATATCATAGTATTTTTATGGACCCTCTGTGGATCATTCAACATCTTAGAGTGGAAACTAAAAGTAAATAAATATAGCAAAAGAAGGATTAAATATAACGCGAACAATTGGGTCATGCACGAAAATTATCACTTTTTCAAGGGAGTGAAAAACCGGTCACGTGCCGAATTTCAGCTCGACTTAATGGTGGAAAAAGGTCGATTACGCAGATAGTCCTCAACGAAATAATTTATTAATGCACCAAGGAAAAAGGTAACTTTATTAGATAAATGTGTTTTTGAAGTGATCTAAGGCGTATTTATTGTCGTTCACTGTATGGACGTTGATTATTGCTCTGGATGAGTTTGCCAAAATTAAGCAAACGGCCATAAGCATCAGAAAGAATATGCTAGATATCCCTACTTCGATAAATACTTTTAATAAATATGCTATTTTGACGGAAGACGCAGAACATAATCTACATTTGTGGGCGATCGACTGAATGCCCTAAAAACTGTAAAATATTCACCGCTATTTCACTGAGGATCTGAAAGTTCATCGTCTCTCAGCAACAGAAAGAAATCTGATACAAGGAATATTCTCTTAACGTACAAAGAGTGTTATGTTTACGATTGCAACTGACAAATACATGTAAAATTACTACTTACTGACCGGTCTATCAACATGTGACCTTACGAAAAAATCACCCCTATGGCTCAGCCAGCCGCATCTCAAGCAATGAAAAACGAACAAATACGGCCAGTTTTCGTGAAAACGTGCTGACCTCCGAATTCGAACTCTAGGCGATATACAAACGGCCAAATTCCATAGTAGCCTTAGTCTAGAAGAAAATTTAAGTGAAATAACTAAAAAATATCCTCACACAGAACTCGATTATTCACTCGATTTTGCATGGAAAGGCTTTCTGTACATTTAAACCTTAAGTTTTAGTCAGTTACAGTGATAGTTGATGTTTTCGGAATTTTCCGTTGTTCTAAAAAGGTGATCATACTATTAATTGTAATATTTCTTTGATGTTTTCAACTAGCTTAAATTAATTTATGAGTACTTAAAGGCTTTGATCCATTTGTTAGTGCCGGTATGCGAGTGATTAGCAATCTTTCCGCCGTTTTTCACAAAAGGGTTGCAGAAATTTGTAAAATCTGCCAAAATCATCTACTATTTAACTGTGCCTGTTAGTCATCCAGTGGAGTCTAGAATGATTGCTTAGGAAATCCTGCTTGGGCAGTCAGCGTACTGTATCAGAATTGGTGGATTCCATACGTTGCAGTAGGCTGGGCGGGTAACTTGACCCAAGTGTGATTAAACACACGGCAACCGGTGGGGCCTCGTAGCTGGTGTGGGTTCGTATCCCACCAAGGCCGCCGAGTTTTTCACAAGTGGGTCAAAGGAATCTTGCGTAAATTTCGGCACTTTTATGATATACTGTACACACAGACAAGCCTCTTAGGGTGATGCGAAAAAAAGAAAATTTAACGGAATGGGGCAATCAGGGAGTACACGGTGAAAGGCATAAATCCAGAATACCTAGGAATAAAAAAGGTGTCGCTTGCAGGCGACAAAAGTGACTTGGAGATGAAACCCCTGCCGACTGATGACCCACAAAATTCAAAATCACGTGACGATGAGCTGCGCACATATGATCGATGCGTGTCTAACTTGGAAGTACTTAAAGGGCAAGAGATCAATAATGTCTGGTTAATGGAAGCTCCCGTACCATACTTGCTGTTGCGATGCGCATCACGGGTTGGTTTTGCGGGCCTTTTTGTTCGGAGGGGGAGTGATGGGGGGGGGGGCGTAGGGAGCACTTTCAGGCAGTTAGTTCGTTGCCTCTTTCAGAGGGGTTTGAAAGAGGAAGATGAATGCAAAGGGCCAAACAACTGTTGCAATGTATGCCACCCGACACTACCAGTCTCCCTTGTGTTTGTCGATAATTTTCTCCTGCCTAGCCGTTTTGTGACTGCTAGCGTGGCTCGAGAAAGAAACCTCAAAGCAGAGCACGGAGTATACAACTTCAACTTCATTCAAACGTCCTTGTTCACTTGCTGGCTGAGAACGACAATGTTCTCAGGTGACCGAAACTGTCCTCCTTTACAGTGCGGTCTTGCGAGCATTTTGATCTCGTCAAACTGGAAGGTGTTGCTAGGTCAGGTCGAATAAGCCCATGCATGCATAAACGCGACGATACACAAATTTCAACCGTCCTCCAAAGCGTTGGCTAGCACTGCCATACGAGAAGAACGTTTCGGAAGCCGCCATCTACACCACTCGGGGTTGGAGTTGCAAACAGACCGGAGGCCATCATCAGGCGCCAGGTCATGAGACCGACGAAGCAACTGAAGTCGTTTAAAGGATCTGGTGAAGGTGCGGGCAGAGAGGCCACGGCAGATAAACTAGCAAACTATTCTGAACGCGAATGGGCATGCATGCAGCAGCAGCAGCAGCGGCAACAGTGAGAAGATAATACGCTAACTCCGAGATAGCGGCTCATGCGACGGAACCCGGTCGCACTTTAAAGTGTGAGGAGGCCGAAATTCCCACAAGAGGTGACAACCGCGTGAGCCACGAGCTACCTGAGTCTCATTTCTCCGGCCGGCCGTCGATTCTTAAGAACAATAACCTCCCGACTCCATTCTGCGATTTGTCAGGGTACAAGTCTTAGCAACGGTGGGGGGGGGGACGGCAAGTGAACAGCGGTCACGGTGACAGCCAGCCAGCAATCGTCACACCAAGAATCCACAACGGTGATGAAATTACGACCATCAACGACTAGGGTACGGACTGACAAGCGATCATCGCATTAAATACGACCTCCAGTGATGAACAGGAGCACCTGACTACTAAAAACTGCGAACCTTCTGCCTCCATTTCTGAGATTGTTTCTGATGGCGGGTTCGAGTGAGAATCTGAAACGTCAAGCCAATAAAATTCTTGTTCCAACGATCGCAGCTAACTCTTCTAAACTGGCAAGAAAAAATCAACAGGATGAGACGTAAGCACAGTGGCTTGTCTGTCTTGAGGCGTGCAAGGACAGGGCTGGTGATGCTGCTGTGGTTGCTGTCCAAATGACCGAATTAGACAACACACAAACATTTCCTCGCCATTTAACGACCAGGAAGGCAAGGGAAAAAGTGTGATCTGTAGTCAACGTCTATTGGTGAGACAGTCGACATTGAGTGGTCGGCGGGGGGGGGGAGGAGGAGATGGTGGGGGATGTTTTCCGCCCCGTTGTTTCAGTAACGCCGGAAGCCAAATGACCCCCTACCCGGGTCTCTGTCTCCTAAAGCAGGTCGCAAAGGCCACCAGACAAAAAGCAGACTTAGCAAATATCACCGGCAACTTCTCGTGCGCTCGGTATATTAGCAAGCCCACTTGTCTGGCCAAAAACGCACACACACAGAGACATGAGCGCCGGGGGGTGGTGCAGTCTTCTGTGCGAACGACCAATGAGAGGCAGCTTACAGAGGTCAGTAAGTTAAAAAGGGCACAGTCACTGACAGAAAATGCAGCCAGACCCGCAGGCACCCAGAGGTCAACGTGAACTACCAACAGGAGCCCGAAACATGCGGCAGCTTTATTGGTGTTATCCAAATGCAAAGTCTGTCACTCAGAGGCGCACTCTAACTCGTGATTAGGAAGTGACCTGTAGCACAGACCAAGTTGACCACGAGGCCAATGAACGAGGAGAAAAGTTAGACATGAGAGCCATATCACAGCCTTCAGCACTAACAACAACCTGTCGACAACACTTAGAGTAACGGATCGCGTGAAGATAGTTAGTTTCCTGGCATTAGCTTCTCAGATTTCAACTCTCACGAGGTTCAGTTGTCCAGTAAGCCAGACAATTTAGCACTCGTCCTGTGGTCTATGCTCGCATGGATGTAGGTTTGTCAGTACAAGCCAATTACAGGCAGGCATACTGAATATTGGCGTTTAATTTGACCCTAAAAATTCTATTTACAGCCCGCACAGCCGGTGTTCGATCCCTGCTACCCAGCATTGCCGCTCGCAGCTTTTGCATACTCTAGAAAGTCAATCTTTCCTGCGAAAATGAATGCTTAATCGACTCCAAAAGGGAGTGAATTATGGCCGTGGGCAGAACGTTGAAATAACCACAGTTGGTTGCTTCTAGAAATGGGAATAGAAAGTGAGTTCGGCGGCTCAGTGCATGTTCCGCAGCATACACAATCTGAAGCGCTTAAAGCTATCACGGTGCGCTAAAAGCCTTGCATTTGAAGGGAGCCAACTGACCCGGACCACGCAGTCAGCGGTGGCCGATTGGCAGACTGAAAGTCGAGCGGCAGTGGTAGCTCCCACCGAAGCAGAAACCTGTGCCCTCTCTCGTCTCCGGTCATTTTGACTTGACCATGACGTCGGGCAGTTGGTGCAGCATACGTCCACTACCACTATAACCTAACACCTTGTCCGCTATTGTCATGGTTAGATTAGAATTTGAAGTCAGTGTCGAGTAACTGACTGCAAGACATATGGTCAGGCTTAAGGGCTTCTTCTAGATGTGGCCTTGATGGCACTCTCACTGTCGTGAGATCCAAACCCTCCGCATCAAAGTTTGACACATGCTATGTGGGCCAGATTGCCTAGAGGGGTTGTTAAGCTTGGTAGGCCTGAGTTAACCTTCAGTCGCCTAAACAGTGTCTTTCCCCTGGGGATTGGCGAGTGAAAAAGGAGAGAGCATTGTAGATGTGGCGCAAGGTGGCTTGGCTACAAACGAAGTCAGGCGCAAATCCTCCACGCTGCGTCCACTCCTTCGGGCACGTGGTGAACTTCGTCTCTCACGAGGGTTTAACTCTCAGACAAAACAGACGCTGTTTCCGTTAGCTCTGTATTCCACGATCCGCATATGTGTTAAACGTAATGCTCCATTGACTGTTAACTATTAAAGCATTCCTAGAGTCGACGATAAGGGTCACAGACAGCCGAGTTTGGAGTCCCAAGGTGTCGATGATCCCTCAGATTGGTAGGGGGCAACTCGCGGGTAGTCAATGTGTGTTTGGAGTCGCAGGTGAAACTAGAGAACCCTTGGACGGCTAAAAAGAGTGCGAATGTCGCCGTTTCTTTTGCATTCGGAGTCCTAGCTGGATATATTTCACCGCGAAATACATTCAGATCAAAGCAGCGAGGAAAAATACCGTCTGATCACAATCCGCCTTTTTCAACTGATTGCCAAATATTGTGCAAATAAACTCATCAATCTCGGCTGGCTTCGGACACGCAAAACAACGGACACAGCTACGGTACCGCTAGAACCCCATCCAGCAAGAGGGCAAAGTTCTCAGTAGTAAATGCTCTTTTTGCCAAAACAGGGTACCGAGGAAAGTTGGGTGCGTAAAGTGACTTACAATGATACTGGCCTCAGTGGCGTAATTAGTTGGTCAGTGAAGTGAGATGATCGACCAGAGCGATGGAGAAGGAGATGAAGAAGCAAGTC
The DNA here is from genome assembly GCA_017591395.1 of Schistocephalus solidus. Classification (NCBI taxonomy): domain Eukaryota; kingdom Metazoa; phylum Platyhelminthes; class Cestoda; order Diphyllobothriidea; family Diphyllobothriidae; genus Schistocephalus; species Schistocephalus solidus. The sequence goes on from WEDG01008359.1 coordinate 133,217, forward strand.
TAGGGTGCGCCATGTTGGAACAGACGAGGAGGAGAGTATTTGTGTATAATCTGAAGCATCTCTTCGGCCTTAGAAGCCGGTAGGATCTCATTGCTGTCACGCAGGTGTGTCACCGCACGGTTCTCCGGGGACTCCACTTGGATGTGACGCAGCAGACGGTTTGGCACATTCTGATACAATGAGAAACAAATATGCATGCTAAGGTGAATGACGACTACTAATGGAAGAACACAAACAAAATACAGGTGTAAACCGACAAGATGTCAAGCCAGTAAAACTCCAATAAAGGCGTTAGCATATTATTTCCCCCGAAAACCCCCGTTTTCGATAGATTTCTGTCGCGAGAGACAGCACTAGTTGCAGCAGCTTAAAACTGCTACAGTATCACATTCACTCAGGCCTTGTGTGATGCGTCGACGCTATGGACTTGTTGCTGACAGCCTGGCGCATTTGTTCAGCTCACCGCTGCCTCAAGGTCATTCGTTTTCGCAGCGAGCGGTTCCAGACTGGCTAACCGACAGCCATTCGATCGAAATTGGTTGGGACAGACGTGCGTCCAGACAGCCGCGGCCGTCGCTCATACACCATTGAACAAGCCAGCTCCCGGCCGATGAAATGTAGGCCACTAGATACACAACTCCTTGGGGTAATGCAACATGACAATTCGACCGCCCTAGTCGGATGATGTCCACCGTATGCTCCCCAGTAGGATGGTGGAGGGACAGTGACTTGGGCTGGATAAGAGAGCACACTTTCACTGAATCTACCTCACTCTCCGTTCCATCCTGCCATCTGGGCCCGTTGTCAAGACAGAGTCAAAAACACCGGAGATGGGAGTAACAAAACAAACACCAACTAGAAAACACGCGAACAAACCTATTAGAGTAGCTACCATCACTGCCCCACTGGACGCGGCAACACTAGCCCTAGCATTGTGAGCGGTCACCGGAATCTAGTGCACAATGAAAGCCTTCCTTCTGGTGCCTTCTGTACTCTTCTGCTTATCCAGAGTTGGTTATTTTTGGCGCGCCAAGCACACCCGCACTATTTAGACGCCACAGACACTGTGGTAGCCGAATTTCTGATAGGTGGTCCTCATAATCACATGGTGCGCAGGTCACTGTGTGGAAAAAAGGAGTCAGATGGCATGGCAGGCGGCTGAGACCCATGCCCGCAGAAGCAGAGAGGAGTTTGAAGGCTGATCAGAACCGACTGCTTGTTATGAACACGTGCTTCCAGCACCGCCACAAATATCTACTGACTTGGTATTTAAACTACGGTCATACCGCAAGGCAGATCGACTAAGCGCTAGTTGGTTCAAGGTTCCGCAGTTGGGTTCACGATAGCGGATTGACGCGTGGTACCGAAACTGGTAACGCTCACGGGGCTGACCATGTTCTCGTTCGCACACGCCAGCAAGTTCATCTCTCATCTGCGCCCAAAATTTCACGTTCAAGAGGCCTCTATGTTGCAAATCCGGCAACCCAGCACTACCGAGGCCCTGAACACAGAAATCTCGTCCCATTTTACGACCCAAGCCGACAGAGAAGGCCGTAACAAATGGTTATCACTGAAGACATCAATCTATGAAGCAGCTGAGAAAATTATCGGATTCACCCAGCGGCGCCGCAGTGACTGGATCAGTGAAATAAACCTGCAGTTGTTCGCCCAGACGGCTCGAGTCCGGTCCCATAAAGATGCTTCCTGCCGCCAACTCCAGAACATGATACCAAAATCAGTTAGGGATGACCTGTAGAAATATTGGTCTGGAATAGCAACTTCCATGGAGCCGGCTTCAAACGTTGGTGCCACTCGCAAACTCTACCCAATTATCCGCCAAATTAATAGTATGGCTTTGACAATTAGTGACTCTGTTCGCGATGTGAACGGTGGCTTTAGGGCTGCAAACTCGGCCAAGGTCGATTGCTGGCGTGAGCACATCGAGCACCTCCTCAACTTTGATGAATAAGTAATCACACCCTCACTCTCCTCTGCACCTGCGTTTCATCCCTCTCCAGCCTATGCAGTGTCCTGTGACCCCCTGCCGAGGGAGAAGTTGTCGATGCAATACGGAGGCTACATAACAATAAGGCGCCCGGATAGGACGGTATTCCCGCAGAAATCTGCAAGGCCTGTGTCGACACCCTGGCGTACTGACTTCATGAGCGTGGACAGACGAATTAGTTCCTAATGACTGGGGTTCGGGAATCCTCTTGTCTGTCTTCAAGAAGGAAGATAAGACAAAGCGTGGGAACTACCGCGGCATAAGACTCCTCGACTTTGTTGCAGTTTTCACTATTGTCCTTCTCAGGTGGTTTTAGTCGGTACGCGACTCTAGGACGAGGCTCAACCAAGCCGGATTCCGAGCTGGGCGTGGATGTGTGCACCAAATATTCACGCTGAGGCACATTCCAGAATTCCGCCATGGCTAGCAGCAGCCGACGACCGTCTGCTTTATTGACTTCACAAATACGTTCGATTCTTTACATCGTGAGTCACTGTGGTGAATAACGTAATTAGATTGTTTGCCGGTCAAAAGCATTGCATTGATCAAGGCCTATTACCGCTCAACCACTGCCCACGTCTTTGGACATAACAATAGCTCCCAACCCTTCGATATTCGATCTAGCGTTCTAGAAAGTTGCATTTTGCCGCCAATTTCATTCAAATACGCCATTGAATTGATTTTCGGGAGGGCCCTACACGGTTCTGACGGTGTGGAATTTGTACCGGGATGCCGCCTGACTGACCAAGACTACACTGACGATATTGCCTTGCTAGCTTCAAACTTTGGTTATCTACAGTCTTTGGGGTCACGGGTGAATGAGAGTGCTACTTCGGTCGGCCTATCCATAAACACTGGAAGGATCAAATTGTTTTCAAACTGCATCTCTGGCCCGAAGAAAGCAGCCCTCCGGATTAATGGCTGCCAACTTGAAGAAGTAGACAGTTTCAAATACCTCGGAGCGAGAATACTGCCGAATGGACAGAGTAAGGACGACATTGTCTCCCGAATCAACGCTGCTTGCCGGGTTTTCTCGACCTTTAGAAAGTGCCAAAGGACACGAGGCGACATCTATGTCGCCAAGAAGATCCGCGTGTACCGTGCATCAGCCCGGCCGATCCTCCTCTACGGTTGTGAAAGCTGGGCTATGCGCATGGAAGATGAGCGAAGACTTGAAGTATTTGATCCTCGTTGCCTGAGGGTCACCCATCGAGTTAAGTACACGGACTACGTCTCAAACGTGGCAGGCCGCACACGCTGCGACCATATCTCAGACCTTTCAATAAAGATGACGTAGATGGTTTAAGCAAATCTTCCGTCACCCGCCTAATGAGCTCAGTTCTAATGCTCTCGATCCGGCACCGTTGCCTACTTGGAGGTGTCGAAGAGGAGGTCAAGTAAGAACCAGGCTCGACACGGTTCGGCAAGACATGAGGGCGGTGCTTGGACCTTCGGTATTCGGCGCCCGTCGCTGGAGAAAACAATGACTTGAGCTATCCAGTTCTGATGCCGAGAATAGTCACGCATGGAAAGGTACAATAAGTGCCATCCTCGAGACCGGCTAGGTCAGGCATGATACCAGGCGTAGCAAGGCCAAATACGAACTGTTGCCCCCGAGCACGCCTCCGTCCGAGCTACGTCAGGTAAGTAATTGGCTGCGAGACAGAACCCTGGGGGGCATGACGCACGTCACATTGGAGGCGCCACTGGCGCACACCGACAGCGGCATACGACGGATCGACGCCGCAAACACGACAGTTCGACCGTCGTAGTCCGACGATGTCCACCGTATGCTCCATGGGAAAGTGGAGCAGGGACGGTGACTTGCGCGTGATTTAGTTTAAAGTGATAGTAGACTTGCGCTGCATCTACCGCACTCTCTCCTCCTCCCCCATCTGAGCCCGGTGTCAAGAAAGAGTCAAGAAGCCCGGAGGCGGGAGAGGACGCAGGTGGCTGGTGCGGCTGGGTCCCCTAAGTCTATGCCGTCCCTTGGTGTGCCACCACATCTCCATGTTCGGCATTTGTTAGCGGAGCGCAACCCGAATAACGCATGCCGTGCCCTGATGTGGCCCCCGTGTTGGTCCAACGCATCTACCACGTGACCCGCACGCAGAAATTGTGCAGAAGAGGAGGCGGACGAGGAGCGAACGCAAAATTGTCCTTAAACGTCGGGGAAGAGAGGGGCTGGAGAAGAAAAGCCACGTCCTCGAATTCGCTATAAAAATACTTAAGCCTAAGAAACTGGGACAGGACTGCGACAGGACTGATAGATGCAGACGGATCTGCTGATAGATCAACAAACAGACGCGTTCACTTACACCAGTCAACCGAAGCAACGGTAGTCCGGTTCGGGAACACATCTGGTAATCATTTCAACCATCTCATGAACACGCTGCGCACCTGATCAAATTTCATAGTGAAACTAGTTGGTCTCGCAGGCTTAAATGTCAAATGTCGACTAAGGCCTCAAACAAAGTTTCGAAAATCGAGAAAACTTAAGATGATTAGTGATCGCAAATTTGGTCCCCTCTGGTCAGCACAGGGAAATAGGAGCGTTCCGTAATATATATGGTTTTGCTCTTAACTACAGGGAAAGTCGGGGTAGGGTTGGTGGTAAAGTTAGGACCAGGATTAAGAGGACAGGCGAATAGGTACCACTCATAAAATTTAACGTAATACCACCGGTACTGCGGTGGGGCGGTATTCTTATTCTCCAGTCTCTTCGATAGGTTCGATTTCGAGTATAAAATGCTCAACTGGATTTTCTCGCCTTCTGGCATCCGCGTTTACTCGTGCTTTTTGGGGTCAAAACATGAGCACAGTCGAGGCTTCACTCACTGTCTGCAAGGAGTTCTTATGCTTTACGAGTGAGCACCTGCCGGGCGACATCAGCTCACTCGTAAGACCAAGTGGCAATTGCCAAAAAGTCTAGATCACAACAGGGACTGGAGGATTCAAAGACAAGACAATGGCAAGACAACGATCCCGTGGCTTAGTGGTTCTAGCGTTGGACCTTTGATCAACGGGTCGCGGGTTCGATCCTCGGATGGGGCACCACCCAGGGTTTGGTATGATTGGCTCACGACGGCTACTGAGCCAGAAAGGGTCATGCCAGGCTCCTTTATCTTTGCCGGCATTGTTCATCTGCCTTTACTAGTACTAGATATTATGCGACTGATGGCGGGGCTTGATGATGAACCCCAAGGCAGAACGGGATGAGTGAGATTCATTAGCGATAGGTGAGAGTTCATCAACGAGAGTGTTTTGCGAAGGCTAGAGCGCTGAGCGAGGGCAGCAAAAAACAGAAGCCCCGTGAATTGAACGCTGCACGCGATAAGAGGACTGTGCGTAAAACCCAGGCCACCGGAAAGGGCAGACGACTGTCAGGCATCTGGTATATTTAATTGAGATAAGGAAGGGAGGTCGGTGCGGTTTCCTAAGGTCTTCTTGCCGACGCAGCATGAAGTAGGAGGGAGGGACGTCAGTGCTAAGAAAGGCTTCCACGTCACAAACCATATCAGACTTATAACTCCAGTTCGCGTACGTTTTAAGCAAAGACGAGGTCATTAGGTGTGTCAGCAGCCACTCCGGCTCGGACAGTGACCCCTGGTCCCCACCCTCTTCAGTCTCATGATCTTTGCTATGCTGATGGACGCCTACCGCATCACCTAAAGAACTGACGGGCACCTTCTCAACCGTCGGCGTATGCAGGCCCCAACGTGCATCTACGACTACAGTCCATGACTTGCTCATCGCGGACGACTGCGCCCTTAACACCGTGACGGAGGAGGACATGCAAAGGAGCGCGGAGCTCTTCGTCGCAGTACAGCCAAAACGGGTGTCATGCACCAGCCGCCACCCAGCACGGAATACAATGCTCCTCGAATCAATGTCAACGGTGCTCAACTCAAAAACGTGGAAATCCTTCGCTCATCTGGGAAGCAGGCTATCACGCAACACGAGAATCGACGACGAGGTTGCCCAACGGACCTCCGAAGCAAGCCACGCTTTCGGGCGGCTGCAGGCCTTCATTTGGAATCGCCACGCTATTTACCTGAACACCAAACTGAAGATTTACAAGGCCGTCGTCTTGACGACACTCCTGTACGGAGCGGAGACCCGACCATCTACTCGAGCTAAGCCAGGAAGCTGAAATCACTGCATCTCAGCTGCCTCCGCAAAATATCAGACGCTGAGAGGGCAAGACAGGTTTTGATCCCGGAAACGGAAGTCCTGGAGTGGACCGGAATCCTCAGCATCCACGCCATGCTGAGGCAAGTGCAACTGCGATGGAGCGGCCACCTGGTAAGAATGGACGACGAGCGACTACCTAAACGACTTTTCTACGGAGATGTCGCTACGGGTGCTCGCCGACAGGAAGGGCAAAAACGAGGCTACAACGGCACTTTGAAGAAATCTCTGAAGCAACTGCAAATCGAACCCGGCAACCTTAGACGACCTCGCCCAGGATAGACCAGCATGAAGAAGATCCGTGAAGAATGGTGCAGTAATTTATGAGCCCGACCGAAACGCCGATGCTAAGGCCAGAAGGGCGGCTCGCAAGTCACAAGCACCGCGGATCAACACCGCCAATGCCCAAGCCCTGCCAACGTACCCAAGCTGTCAACGCACACTCCGTGCGCGAATTGGCCTGGTCGGACATCTTCAAACTCAAAGTAACAACAATCCCATAACATAAAACTCTGCCAAACCTGCTTCAGACCCACGATGATCTCCAACACCCCAATCAATGATAACAACTTCAACGATGCCCCGCCGTCCACGATCACCGACACCATCGTCCACCCCCGAGCGCAGATCACGGCGACGAACACCACTAACCAAACTCCCACAACCTCAATAGCCACCTCCAACTAGTGGCCACCTGCTACCTCCAACACCACCACCACCCCCAGTACCAGCGATGGGGACTCGGTACAAACCTATCCTCATTGCGATCGCACATGCACCTCAAACATCGGCCTGGTCGGTCACTCGCTAATCCATCGCACAGAGACTGGCGAACTAGTGCCTGGAGCAACAACACACAGCAGAGACAGCCGCCTCCAATGCTCTTACTGCCCTCACGTATTAACTCATCGCATGGGCCTGCTCGTTCACATGCGCATCCACAAAAGCAGAATCCACCGGATCGCCAGCAAATCTTGCGCACCCATACACCCTTCCCATATTCCTCCCATGAGCTCGACTACCAGTACCCGCCGCAGAGCCCCGTAGACTCAGCACCACCCAACCTATCTTGTCGTCATTTTCACCACACATGCTCATCACGCATCGGCCTGGTCGGTCACTCGCGAATCCATCGAACAGAGACTCGCGAAACAGTACCAGGAGCACCAACATACACCCGCCGCACCCGAATCAACTGTCCGACCTGCCCACACAAATTCACACATCACATGGGCCTATTAGAAAGCCTGCGGTAGAACACCGCCGGCTATACCACAACACTACATCTCTACTCATCAGCCTCTGCAGCTCACATGATCACAGCACAACACCACAAAAAATATGCCCTCAGCCTGCAAAATTGATTGAGAGGAAATTAGGATTCTCAGCTCCTTCTCCTTTTGGCTCCTCTGGTGTATGCGTGATTTGAGTTTGAGAATATCACAGGTCGTAAGCTTGCAGTCAGTCTAACGTGTATTGTAATGAGTGGCTGACTGGTGGTCTGAGAGTCAGGCTGTGATGGCTCCTTCTTACCGTTACCTCTGACGCCTTTATAAATGTGAGACGTGAACCATTTAACCCTCTGTTGTTTGAAATCCCGGTGCTTTTGTTTGGGAGAAGGTCGTGTACGTAGTACGCGTAGACGAGGACATCAGCAGCTGCGCCAACTCCCGCGCGAAGACGGGTACGCCGATCTGTCAGCCAATGCGTCCACTCCCACATCAGCCAACTGACCGGCTCGACAGTGCTGATGGTGGGGGTTGGAGAGAGTGAGGTCGAGAGCTCAGCGCATGTTCACTCACTATAAACAATCTGACGCGCTTGAAAACTATCACGGTGCGCTACAAGCCGTGGCTTGGAATGTTGCCTACTGACAGGATGACACGGATCACGCGGTAAGTTCAATGTGTGTGGAGTGGCTGACTGGCGGATTGAGAGTGAGGCTGCAATGACTGGTTCTTAATTTACCTTGTATGGCACTCCCACTCCGTGGGATCTGATCCAGGTGTGGCGGCACGTTTAAGGGGCGGTTCCCACCACACCAGCCGCATGTGCCCTCTCCCGCCTCCGGTCTTCTTGACTCTGTCGTGACAGCTGAACCAGGTGGGGGAGGAGAGAGTGCGGTAGCTACAGCGCAAGTCTACTATCACTTAAAACTAATCCACAAGCAAGTCACCGTCCCTGCAACACCCATCTGTGGTGCATATGGTGGACATCATCGGATTACGACGGTCGAACTGATGTATTTGAGTGCTTGTTTTGTGTTGGACCACCCCAGTGCGTGGGCCTTCGCCCTCTCCGGTCGTCTTGAAAATTTATTGACACCCGGTTCAGGTGGAGGAGTGGAACAGACATTGAGGTAGATGCTGACCAAAGTTTATTTGGGTGGTTTTAACAGTAAGGTTAAGGGTAGGACTAGGGTTAAGAATAAGGTTACAGTTCAGTTTTATGTTAGGTTTTAGACACGGGAATATTTTCCCTTCATGAAACATTTCGTAAGGCTACGACCAGATAAGTTTTCCATACCTAATACACTACCACATCTACTTAACAAGTGACCAGCTGCACACTCAGGACCACTGCCGATGGGGAAGGGTGTCGGCCGAACACGTGCCGTAGACAAATCACCTGTTAGCCATTGAGGGAGTCATCGCGATCTACCCAGTTTCCAGCCAGTCTGGCATCTTCCAAAGCGTTGTGAGACTTTATAAGCACCAGCCCCCTCCCACCACCCAGAGCAGGTAAAAAACCATGCAGATGTTAGGGGCACCCAAACAGTTCTTCTTCCGTGTACCAACGGCACACGGAAACAGCGTGAACAAGCGACGCCAGTCACACATACTGGCATAGTGAAAAGGGTTCCAGAATTCGAATAGATTGATACGTCTGGCATAGGAACGTCCCATCCACGTAATACTGGTGGTTTTCCGGTAACTATTCAAGCGCCCCACCCTTAGCCGTAACCCTCATCTTGACCCTAACTTTCCGGAATTTTGCAAAAAGCCACCTTTAGTACGAGCGTTCCTTGTTCCCATGTCCTGGCGGCGGCGGGGGTGAGGTGGTGACCGTAAGTTGGCAAAGGCACAGCCCTGAAAAACACCTGTCGGAGAAGAGGTTCGAAACGCAAAAATGTGAACAACGAATCGGCTGAGCCAGTTTTGCGATGTTTAGGCAAAGTCTGCTCGCACAATTAGTGAAATGCGTTCATCCCGACGCCCAAGGTGATAACAGTCTACTTGTTTCTCCTGCCAACTGGTTCAAGCTGTATGCCTTAAAAAATGAGACACTTGATGATAGCAGACTAGGTCAGACGTCTGATCGGGAGAAGACGTCAAAAAAGATCCGCAGAAGAAACTTCGCCCACTTAATGGTCAGAGACAAGGACCAAAAAGAGTGCGATGCGGGCCGCAGGGATAAGAGGGAGGGGCCGACATAGGCCAGAACGCACCTTGGCATATATCCAGCGCACATCGAAAGCTCCGCGCCAACGGCTGTCCTGCCAAATGTTCAGGTGTTTCAACTTGTTCACCGGGCTAATCATCTCGGCCACGCCGCAGAAACAGCCAGAGGAATTGACAGAGAAGAAGAGGATTACCCTACCCGGGGGCTGTGGCATGTTCGCAGCGGCGGCGGCAGCGTTGCCAGGGCCGCCGACAGGAGAAACATTGGCACCACCACCATTACCGGCAGCGGTGAGAGAACTGCCCTCGTAACCGATCACATCACCGGAATTTTCGGCACTGTACGAGGTGTTGGCCTGCAGCAGAAGCGAAAGAGAGAGAGGGAGAGAGAGATGGTAAGTCTATAGCTAGAGAAGGCACTGAATTCGTGACATTGTTAACACCTGAGGCACACCTCAGAGAACATTCCCGTTCGGTAACTCAAAGGTCTTCACAAGCCCGCTAGTACGCGACTCTCCAAATTCTACCTGCAGTTTAAGAGTGAACAGAACAGAATAGAGCAGAACAATGGTTCTACGATGTTTCTCTAATCGACACTGAGTCTGCGGCAAAAATGCCTTGTCACAGACTTAAGATAAAACCTTCAAGCAGAATGCATGCCAACATTTGCCGCTATAAGAGGCAGAGCCGGCAGAAAATGCAGTAAGTTTGATACAGGACAGGTTCGGGCGTATTCTGCCTTCATTCAGCCAATCATAACCCTGACTACCAGCTGGGAATGGGAACACAAAAATGTGCTCGAGTATGGCGCAGTTAGTTCACACACTGGGTCTAGCAGATGGGTCATCAAAACGAAGTTGATTAGTGTCTCGCCACCTATCATTCTTTTTCGCTGCAAATCGGTTATTTATTCAAACAGGAATGGGCACACACCAGCTTCCCGAGGCAACGAAGCTCTGTGTGGGTGGCAAAGCTCAAGAACAGGCAACCATTTAACAGGCCGAATTTGGTCAAGGTATGATAGCGCGAGGGCTGACAGTGAATGTGCATAGATGAATATAGAACTGTTTCGAGTTTGTTTAGCCTCCACTCAGCTAATCATAACCATGACCAACACTACCACCCTCTGCAATTATGACTTGGCCGACATCGAAAGGGGTGTTGGTTACCTGTCCGTAAACTTTGACACCCACATGGAGCTGGTTGCTTTGGAAACCCCATGGATCGGTGGCGCCTATTCATGTTTGAATAATTACCCGATCTGCAGCGACAGAGAAGGACAGATGGCGAAGTACTGATGAACTTCGGTTCGATAAAATGCTTATGACCCATCTGTTAGACCCAAAGTGCGTGTGGATTATCGGCACCGTACTCGAAAACATGTTTGTGTTTCCAGTCCCAGTTGGTGGTCAGGGTTATGATTGGCTGAATTAAGGCAAAATAAGCTTAAAATGGGCAGAACCAATCTCCCCGCATTTCTGTCGTCTCTCCTCTCTGCGATTATAACTCGGGAGACTTCGGCCTGGTAGTTGGTTGCCTGTTCGTTACCTTTGCCACCGAAACGGAGTTTGTTTGCTTTAGGAAGCCAATAGATTAGGGTGCGCCTATTCCTGTTTGAATAAATACCCGATCTTCAGCGACGGAGAGTAACAGGTGGCGAGGCACTCATGAACTTTGTTTCGATGTAGTGCTTATGACCTACATGCTAGACTCCGCCTGTGAAACATCTGCGCCGTGTACGAGCGCAGTCTCAGTTGTTAGTCAGGGATATGATTGGCTGAACGAAGGCAACATAAGCCCGAAAGAGACTATCAAACTTGCCGCATTTTATGTCGGTGTATGCCCACTCTGGAGGGTTAACCATGCCTGTGAATCGAAAAATATAACTAAAAATCTGCAGTGATATGTGCACAGTGAATGCTGGGTTCCCTTTTACAAAGCCTTCTATTCATTTGTACGAATCCAATTTGTGAAAAAAGAAGAATATGCAAGCAACATGTCTACGCTAGCATTAATCTTGGATGTCTGAATAAGTTGAATCGAATTACCTACAAGGACTGCCAAAAATAACATTGAAAGTTTTATAACTGCTGCACATAAGGAACGGGCCAGTGGAGCTTTTAGAAACTTCATAACAATGCCCTTTTCAAGAGCCTACAGGTAGACAGGCACTTGGGGATGCTGTCTCCAACGAAGGCAGCGTGTTCGGTAGTTATGAGCACTAGCAAGAGTATTCACAAGGAAATGCAAAAAAAATCAAATCGAGTGCATGGCACTGCTATCTGCTCACACGATGGTCCAAAAACAGTTAACAATTACCAGAACGACAAGTTAGGTCTTCTTTTGAGACCAAAGAAGTGAAATGAACGGCAGTAGAATTAAGAACAGCGCGCAAATGGACGCAAAACTCACATCAGAGAAAGACTGAGGGTGAGTAGACAAGAAGGCCTTGTTGAGACAATCGTTGCCAGCCGGAGTGGAGCACCATACGCCGTGCCGAATTGACTGCATTACATGCATCGGGGAGTTCGATTTGATCACAAAATAACGGGCTCGCCAGAATAGGCTTGTGTCCAGCTCCGGTGGGTTTATCCTAATGGCAGCAACAAATGTCAAGATGTTACACAGGCGAATGTGCGAGTGTTTGCAGTCGTTCTAAATCATGCCTTTATTCATCTGAACATTCGAACTCCTAATGGAGTCCATCGTCAGAGGTAAAAGCGGCAGCAAAACAAACAACAGTTATGAGAGGTAAAAACCCATCAATGATTAACGACGCAATTCTAGAGGTGACTGCGCAATGCTCCGTATGCCGGCGCCAAATCGATATATCAATTGAGTGCGATCTAATCGGAGGCGAAGGCTACAATCGATTCGCGGCTTGCCTTGCTTCTGTCGTGGGCGATTATCTTTGTGGCCGCGAAATTGAACTCCTGACGCGTTTTCGTAGGTGTGGGCAGCCACTTGTGACAATTCGTTCGTCGCGTCGTCTATCACCCGACTTACATGCGTGTATGCGCGAAACGTGCAGGCGTCCAGTCCGACATTTGGAGGTACAAGGATAGTTTAGGCAGAGTATGCGATAAACTACACCCGACTGTTTGCTGAGGGTTTAATCGGTCCTTGATTTGCATGACCCTGCTACGCATGGTAGCTTTGGGCCGGTGTGTAATTCCGTCACCTAGTCCCGCAGCAATGCACACGGTGGACTCTGACACGTCCCTGATGTACGGTAACGCTTGCAATACCAGAAATGCTGTTTCTGGAGGACCCTGTGCAGACATTTGCGTACTGGCGTACTGATGATTGCTTGGTCCCTACATCCTATAAGTGTTGCTTGTTTTTGTCACTTCTACCTTCGACGGGGGACACTAGTAACAGTTCGAAAGCTCAGACAAATAAACAAATAATTCCGGCGATTGATCAACCCTCTACTGCGTCCTTACTTATGAATACACTCGGAGTGCGAGTGGCCAGGTCCCTCTATGCAGCATTACGCTACGCGCTAGCACATTTACACACACACACACGAACACAATTCGCCAACACGCATAAACGCCAATGGTCAGCAAATCATTGGAAAAACATTATACGGTTCCGGTTGCCAGTATCGTTATGGCAAACGAAGCGTAGCCTTGAGAACGCGCAGATATGGGAACGGTCCTTTGGTGACGCCTACAAACGAAAGAGAATGGATCGATACGCGCGCGGTACGCGTAGACGGAAGTATACACGTCAGGTCAGTCATTTTTTTCAACTCAGTTCAGTTTTAGGTCAATGGTCCATAAAATTCGGATATAGCGCAAAGCTTATTACCACCAGCAAGGGTATCCTGGAACCATTACGGTGTACCTATAGTTGTGGCATGGAAAGTAACCAACTGGAAATACAGACTGTATCGCTCAATACTGAGGTTCGGTCTATAACGTCTGCTGATAAATATGTCCTGCTATTTCCACTGCATTGTGCACGGCGGTCGAGATATTCGTCTGAATGAGGCCCGGTGCGCCTAGAGTTAGGAGAGAGTTCGCGCGTGGAACGCGAAAACGAGCTGTTTAGCAAGTCACAGATGCGCCTCTCCTATTCGTTTGCATAATGCTTGCTTTGAGCACGCAGATTTTAGGTTTCGTTTGGAGGAAACGAATGAGTTAAAAAAAAGTGATAGCGGACACACAGATAAGTGGAGAAGCAAATGTGCAGGAGAAATGGAGCGGGATGAAGGAAAGGAGGAAGAGGAGGAGGGGGGTGTGAAGGGGAAGAGAAAAGGGGAGGAGGAGGGGGAGGAGGAGCTCATCTACAGAGGTGTCCGAGAGCGCAGTCTGGGAAGTTCTGTCTACTGACGCGGAATACGCAGGGTGGTATGACCTCAGGGTAATTGACCAGACGGTCATGGGCGGTTGCAATGGCAGCTAACGCAGGGAATGGGTGGGGTTCAACCGAAAAGCGCGGCCGGAAGTAGGGTCTGAAAGCATTTTGACTGAAGAGCAACAACATATACCAGACAAAAAACGGTCTGCAATTGGGTGAGAACGACCGCACGCACATCACCATGGAGGAGGGGGATGGGGACTAAACCACCGGTCTGTGGCAAAACAGCCACAAGAATCGGAGGCCAACACTACTATGCCCAACATTGCCGTCTTACAGATACGGAATTAAAGAGGCATCACGGGGGGTAACGGGCAGGGTCATATGGAAACTGAAGAAGTACGCCATCGCGTGTCCCATTGATCACGAGTCAGGTCATGCGCTGCATACGCCCGCCAAATCAAACCCTTTTTACACAGACGGACGCAGATTAACCGAATTCAAGCGCGCTCAGCGCGAATAAGGGAGGGGGATAAGGGCAGTGGAACCGACGTCACGAGTTCAACCAGCAATCGGATATTTGAGGTAAACTTGATCACCGATACATCATAGGCTGGACATCCTGACTGAGCACACATTGTGCCTCTGGAGCCAGTGGTTTTGTGTACTTAAGCGGCCCTCGAGTTTACTGGTTAGGTGCACTGACAACGCGTACGAGCAGTGTTCATGAGACTAGTGGTGCTGGTGGTGGTGAAAAATTTCGAAATGGTGAATGCGAGAAGTACCGCGAGCAGTATGGGATACGCGGGGAAGAAGTGCCAAAGGGTTTGGAGCAGACGATCCAGAGGGTAGATATATTCATCTCACTCTGCTAGCAGTTTCCAGCAAGGATTAACTACACAATTTAAACAGTCACCTTATGCATCAAATCTCCGGCTAGCCTACTTCTGACCTCCGGTGCGGATTCAGCGCACATTCATCTCAGTGTAATAAGCCTGACGACCAATTTTGCCATTATGACGTACGGCAGATGTGCTATCTCATGAAATGTCAACCGAAATTCTGAAACGTGTTTTCGTTTTGAAAAAAAACTACTTAAGTAGGGGTGTCAAAGTGAGTATCGTGTAGCCTAATCACTAGATAGGTCAGACACGTCAGGATGTGAGTTTCGTTCCGGAAGCGTGGAAGAACTACCCTCTGCATTAGTAGTGCGCTTTTGTCTTATTGATGTTTGGTCCCCTTTGAAATTCAAATATGATTTAAAGAAAACATACATTAAATATTCTGTCTTGTACGTAGAATATTACGTCTTCTTCAAATGTTATACGTGAAGGAAGGGTAACCTTCGGATATAAAAGTTTATAATTATGAGCTTTTTCGAAAGCTGAAATGTCACTTATAATGAAAACATCGTGCAAAATTTTATGCGAATTATATGACCTCTTCCTAATACGGTAGAAAATTGTATGAGTTCTCTCAGACGGAATGCATACACAGCATGCATTTAGAAACCTTGAATGAAAGTTTAACGGGAGGTCGGGTTCAACATATTCCCGAAATTGGGGATTATTTAAATAAACGAAAGATACTCTTCGTTCAAGTATAAATTTTGAAAAAGACGTAATTTTCTGCCAACTGAGTTCAACAAAGAATACGTTCAGGAATGTTCAGTTCTGGCTTATTAGCTGTCCTCAGCCAGCCAGACCCAACCCCAGGTGTTGCGGCACCCGAGGCTCGAACTCGCGACCTGTTGATTAGAAGTTCAAAGCTCATACCCACTGCGCCACGAGCCCATTACCTTGTCGGTTGGATCAGATATATTAACTATCGTAAGTAGGCGCCCACCGATCGTTCAAAGTACTCACTTGTCCCGCTGTGCCTTGGGACTCACTTTTGAGCCCCGCCAGCAGCCGCACAGCAGATAGTGATATAAGCAGAGTGAGTGCCAAAGCACAACCGGACCAGTGAATCCCATAACCGATCGGTGAGCGCTCATCTATCATTGTTAACTAAAGGTCTGTCTGCTTTGCTGGCGTGTCCAGGAAATGTGTGGCAAGGGCAGCCTACCATTCAGCCACGTCAGGCATCACGTCCACAGTCGTCTTCTGTTCTGCACAAGATTCCAACATGATACCAGGGAGTGATGTGAATACCTATCAGGACTCAGGCTACCTCTATGGTGTTGTGGCAAGGGCACATTGATGATTCGAGTCGTTTGCGACGGATAGGGGAAAGAGGGGGGAACATGTAGCATCATAAGGCCCGGAAACCTACTATAATCAACCGGCGAGGATCGGTGTTTCCGGAGGCCCGCGATTGCAGCCTGAATATGACATTGGCAGACAATTTGTAAGCAAGGTTCGGTGGTAAACATGCAGACCAACAGAGATAACTAACAGCTACAACTTCTTTCGCTCCACCTCATCCCGGACCCTTAGTATCGTCCTTGGTAAAGGCGGCAAAACGGTCTCCGCGCGGAACGTCCCCGAGGAGGGCACGGATAACCCATCTATTTCATAGAGGCAAACGCTACGGTAGTCAACGATAGCCTGCCCGTCGAGTACAGCGGTGCCTAAACCGGCCTAGGCGGAGCGACGGTAATGTGTGTATGACGGACTGTGGGGAAGGAGACTATCGAAAAATGTACATCACGTTCTCTCCCGACAACGCGAAGATCACACAACGGGAGACGGGCCAAGATCCAGCGGTGGATAAGACATACATTCCAATCTGGGGCATGCAGGGACACAGCTTGCCCATCGCAAACAACTAAACAAGATGGCATACACGTAGTTGCAAAGTACACAAGACCACACTTAACAGGTGGTGCATGGAGAAAATTATATCAAAACCGACTGTCAAAACACACCAGTGCGAGCGTCGTATCCTATGAGGTCCACTGTGTGTTTCACAGCATGGTGATACACGGGGACCACTTGCGCGTGAATCAGATACTAGTGGTAGTAGACTTGCGCTGCATCTACCGCACTCTCTCCTCTTCCCCCACCCGGGCCTGGTGACATGGCAGAGTCAAGAAGACGGGAGGCAGGATCGGACCCAGGTCGCATGCGCGGCATGTGCCTGCACCTACGAGTGCCACAACACCTCCTCCATCCCCCATGTATGACATTGTTTATGGGAGTGCATCCCGAATAACGCCGGCTTTATTCTAATCTATCTCAGGTGTTGATCCCACTCGAGCACTACGTGGCATGTTTAGGATGCACACATACAGCTGCAAGGAGAAACTGTGCCGATATTAGTAAAAGGACCCACTAATGAATGTATACGTACCCGGGGCAGATGCGCACCAGCTCATCCATATCAAACTCGAGGCTCGTCTGACTTGTTAGAAACTGCTTTCCACTCGTTCCCATTCCACTGCCGGCGCCGCTGGTGCCAGCCAAGCTGGACTGCGAGGCAGGTAGGCCGTAGTGCGAAAAGGGTGAGTTAGCCTGTGAGGGGTAGGGCGAGGACTGGTGGTACACAAGGCCGCCCGCACCAGCCGCGTTCGGCCAGGCCGCAAGCGGACACTGACCGGACAAGGCAGCAGCAGCAGCCGCCGCCGCCGCCGCGGCCGCCTCCTGACTAGTAGCTAGTCGGGGCGACGAGTAGGTGCGATCTGTCATCATCGAACTGCCACCGGAGCTGCCAAATAGTTGCAAACTAGCCAGGGCATTGGTCAACTGTTCTTGTGAGTAGGCTAATGGGGCCGGATATATGACACTGCCCCCGGGCCCCCCGCTGGGGCAACAGCCATCAGAGAGTTCATCAGCGCCGGCAGCTGAGCGACGCAAGATGGAGGCTGAAGGCGAGTACTGAGGGCCGCCGGAACCAGGTCGACGCGAGAGACCAGAAAAGAGGCGGGTTCGTGCAGGCGAGTTGAAACCCGAGCTAGCGGCCGCTGCAGCGGCTGCGGCGGCGGCAGCGTTAGGGTCCATGACGGATGACAGCTGGGCTTGATCAGGCAGGAGGATCGGTGGTCGCATAAACTGGTGCTGACTGGTGGGCATGCCTGGCCAGTAGCCTGTTAGCGTCTCTTGTGGGTGGTAGGACATTGATAGGGCTGTGGAGGGGGCTGCTGTCGGCGGGAGCTGGAAGAGTTGATCCCCCGCAAAGGCTGACCCTCTGATAGAACCATCAGTCGGTAAGTAGTTTGCTTGTTGTGCATTTTGTTGCCGTTGTTGTTGCTGGTGCTGTTGTTGTTGACAAGCGGCTGCTGCGGCCAGCATCTCCTGGTAAGCTGGGTTAAATAAGAGCGGATCCGCAGCACATTCCCGATAGGCGGCAAACGGGTCCTGAGAGTACATAGGCGGGCCACGTGCAAAGGTCTTCTGTGCGTTCAGATCATCGGTCCGTTGTGCCGAGTCATCCCCCTTTTCAGCCTCTTCTGTTACACCTCTGGGTCCATCGTAATAAATCGGTGGAGCGGAGGCCTGCAAAAGGAGAAGAAAGATAGGCTAGAAATATAGTCAGGAAGGATGCACGAGGCTGAAGCAGTAGAGAGCAAGATGTGTGTGTCTGTGTGTGAGCTGGAGACTTTGCTCCTTTTCAAGGCCTCTGCATCAGCACCCAAACAGATACGGCGTATTGACGAGTTGAACAAGGTAAGTGGAAGAATTATATATATATATATATCCTTTTTCATGTATTTGGCTATCCCCTTGCGGTTTAATATTTACCTAAGCAGATTTCTTGGTTTAGTTAACGCATAAGCAGATATGATCACGCCTATTGGATCAATTTTTACCTTTAGCCCATAACAGGGTCACCTCAAGGACACTGACTAACCACATTCGCGCACTGTAGAGCACGTCTTGTCAGCATCCAAGCTTCTGCTAAACGGGCCGCGTGGTAGATGCGCTGGACCAACACGGGGTCAAATCAGGGAACAGCAGGCGTTATTATTCTGGGATGTAGTCCAATAACTACTGCTGAACATGGGGGCTTCGCGTGCCCAAGTTAGCTGCAGGCACATGACGCATGTGTTTGGGGTGCAAGGTCATGTACGTAGTACACCTATACGAGGTCACCAGCAGCACCGCCCATTTCCGCATCAGACAAATGCCCAACTCGGACAGTGTTCTGATTGTGGGGGGTGGGGAGAGAGTGAAGTCGACGGCTCAGCGCATTTTCCTCACTATAAACAATCTGACGCGCTTGAAACTATCACGGTGCGCTACAAGCCGTGGCTTGGAAGGCTGCCTACTGACAGGATAACTCGGATCACGCGCATAGTCCAATGTGTGTTAAGTGGCTGACTGGTAGACTGAGTCAGGCTGCAATGGCTCCTTCTTAATGTGGCCTTTATGGCACACCCACGCTGTGGGAATCGAGCCAGGTGTGGTAGTACGCCTAGGGTTGACTCCGGCCGTGCTAGCCACCTTCGCCGTCTCCCATCTCCGGTCTTCTTGACTCTGTCATGACACCGGGCTCAGGTGGGGGAGGAGGAGAGTGTGGTTGATGCAACGCAAGTCTACTATGACTTTAAACTAAATCACGCGCACGTTATCGTCACTGCACCACCCTTCCGTGGAGCATACGGTGGACATCGTCAAAATCGACGGTCGAACTATCGTGTGCGCGTGAATCATGGCCCGGCTACCGTGACATTAACCTCATGCGCAGCCAGTGGCTATCATCGGGGGAACGGGGTGGGTGTGGTGGGGTGTTCAAGTTGCGCTTGGGCCGCCGCGAACGCATGCACGTGTTCGAGCAGAAGTCGGTCAGGTGTCTGTGGGTTAGCGCGTTTGGAAGCACTCGCTACGAAATTGCATGACCTTGAGGCGGTGGGCCTTGAACAAGGAAGCAGGACATATTGGCTGTTAACCACAATATAACGACCCCCCTCCAGACCACGTATAATACGGGTGGGTTTAGGCCGCTTGATCTCTCCAATTCCTGCAATTCCTGCAGATATTGCCTTCCAATATCTTGTCAATATCTACCTCCTGCTCTCTTTTCCTTTAAGTAGGAGTCGAAAATGTTGATAGATATAACGTTGCAATTTCGCTTTCTGTTACTCTACGGTTGGTCTGACACTTTGTTGACTAGCGTATTCTTCCGCCTACCGTTTACTGCTCTCCCATGATGTCCCAGCTGCATAAAATAAGAAGGAACATCTGCATACCCGAAGTATTTTCTCAAAATTAACGCAATTATTTCGGAGGCAATTGAGAAGCTACGATTGGATATCGCCCTCGGATATTTAGATGGTACTTGTGGCCTAATTTATCCTGGTCTCTTCACACGCCACCACCTTGGAGTATGAGGAAAAAGTAGCAGCTGCGCGGCTTCTGGGGCCCAAGGCACAACAGGACGAGTGTGCCCCAGAACGCGATCGGGGGGCGCCGCACTACTACCGCTTTATATATCCGATCGCAACCGACAGGACGAGTCCCTGGCTCAAATGGTTAGGGTGTTAGACTTCTAATTACCAGGTCGCGGGTTCGAGTCTCAGGGGTTGCACAATCTGGGGTTGGGTGTGATTGGCTGATAACGATAAATAATTCAGAAATGGCGATTAAGTTTTCCTTGTCGGTAATGTATTTCTGCCCATAATATACTAACTGCTGAGTGGCTGCTGGCAGGGCTCGAGATTGAGTCCACAGCGGGACGAGCGTGTCCGAAACGCGATCGGTTTGCACCGCACTACCAGAGTACATCAGTTTGGACATGCTGCCATGTGGTTGATTCACAGTGGGGTCTTTTGCGGGCAGATACGCGTGACATTTCCCGAGGCTCGAGAACTTCATCCGTTGCACCTCCTCTGGCCTATCTGGTCGACATTCACTGAAAAATGTATAAGAGTTATTTGGACGTTCATTTTATAACAGCAAGCTCCATCACAAAGACTGTTTTTTGGCTAAGATAGTCCCTCGGAAACTTCCGCACATTTTGAAATTTTACTTTGTTCGTTCGGGACCACAGGGAGACAAGGTTCCCAGGATAGTTGAAACCTTAAACTGACATCATCTAGATTTTCGTCCGGAGCCCGATGCTGCACGAGCTGGATGCCGACAGAAGCAGCGACCTTACAGACAGTGTACGCGTAGCGTCGCCGCACAGGCCTTCGAATTCTGGAGCGTACCGGAATCCTCAGCATAGAGGCCATGGCAGGTCGACCGTCGATTTCGACGAGGTCCACCATATGCTCCACACCAGGTGGTGCAGGGACGGTGACTTGCGCGTGAATTATTTTTAAGTGATAGTAGCCCTACGCTGCAGCTACTGCACTCTCTCCTCCTCCCCCACCTGAGCCCCGTCTCACGACACAGGCAAGAAGACCGGAGATGGGAGTAGGTGGCTGGCGCGGCCGGAGCCGCCCCTGGGCGTGCCACCACACCTGGCTCGAATCCCACGGAGTGGGAGTGCCATAAAGGCCAAAGTAAGAAGGAGCCATAACAACCTGACTCTCAGTCCGCCAGTCCACACAAAACACACATTGGGCTGACCACGCGGTCCGAGTTATCCCGTCAGTTGGCAACCTTCCAAGCCACGGCTTTTAGCGCACCGTGATAGTTTCAAGCGCGTCAGATTGTTTATAGTGAGGAAAAATACGCTGAGCTCTCGACTCACTTTCTCCCCCTCACTCCCCACAATCAGACCACTGTCCGAGCCGGTCAGTTGTCTGATGCGGAAAGCGGCGCAGCTGCTGGTGACTCGTCTACGTGTACTACGTACACGACCTGGCCCCCAAAGCACAAGCACCAGGATTTCACACCAACAGGGGGTTGAACAGCTTACATCTCACATGTGTGAGATAGCCAGAGGTCACGTTTAGAAGGAGCCATCTCAGCCTGACTCTCAGACCACCAGTCAGCCACTCGACACAACACACATTGGACTAACTGCGAGGTCTGAGTGTAATTGTCAGTTGGCAACCTTCCAACCGCGGCGGTTAACGTTACCGCACTCTCTTCTCCTCCCCCACCTGAGCCCCGTCTCACGACACAGGCAAGAAGACCGGAGATGGGAGCAGGTGACTGGCGCTGCCGGAGCCGCCCCTGGGCGTGCCACCACACCTGGCTCGGATCCCACGGAGTGGGAGTGCCATAAAGGCCACATTAAGAAGGAGCCATTGCAGCCTGACTCTCAGTCCGCCAGTCAGCCACACCACACAAAACACACATTGGGCTGACCATGCGGTCCGAGTTATCCCGTCAGTTGGCAACTTTCCAAGCCACGGCTTTTAGCGCACCGTGATAGTTTTAAGCGCGTCAGATTGTTTATAGTGAGGAAAATGCGCTGAGCTCTCGACCTCACTCTCTCCCAACCCCCACCATCAGACACTGTCCGAGCCGGTCAGTTGGCTGATGTGGGAGTGGGCGCATTGGCTGACGGATCGGCGTACCCGTCTTCGCGCGCCACAGCACGACCTGGCCCCATAACGCACACACCAGGATTCACAAACTCAGGGGATATGGAACTGCCATCGCCGTCTGACTCAGTCCACTGGTCAGCCACTCGACAATACAGCACATACACTGAGCCGACGGCGTGGTCTCGGGTGGAAGTGTCAGATTGGCAGACTTTCAGCCACGGTTTCTAGGAAACCGTGATATACTCTGGTAAATGGTGATTGTGAGGGTGTTGTCGATGCATTGGTGTAGGTAGTGTGCGCTGATGTAGCTTAGCCTCCGGTGGTTAACCGGAGGTTGTCGGAGGCGCATGTGTCCCTAATGAGGCCCATGCGGTGTGTAAATGTGCGGGAGCAGTGAGGGCAGTGTAGGTGCGCGTCGACTGTATGTCGGAGCCCCTTATACAGGCCATGCTGAGGCAAAGTGCAACTGCGATGGAGCGGCCACCTGCGATAGAGCGACTACCCAAACGACTTTTCAACGCAGATGTCGCTATGGGGCGCTCACCGACAGGGAGGTGAAAAACGAAGCTACAAGGGCACTTTGAATAAATCTCTGAAGCAACTGCAAATCAACAAGGCGACCTGGGAGGACCTCGCCCAGGATAGACCGGCATAGAGAAGATCCGTGAAGACCGGTTCAGCAATCTATGAAGCCAACCGGATCGCCGCCACAAAGACCAAAAGAGCTAGCACGAAAGTCACCAGCGCCCTGGACCAACACCGCTAATGCCCAGTCTCTTCCAACATGCCCACGTTGTCAACGCACCTTCCGCGCGCGAATCGGCCTGGTCAGACGTCTTCGGATGCAATGCAACAACAATCCGACAATTCCAACTTCTACGTCAAATTCTGCCAACCCTCCTTCGGACTCACCCAACCCTTACTCATGGCATAAATTCCATTTCTACCACCATCATAGAAACTACATCCCAATATTCATCACCTGTTACCTCCACCACCGCCGCCACCACCACCATCAGCAATGGGGACTCTCTCCTAAACTGTCCCCAATACGAGCGCACAGTAACCTCACGCATCGGCCTGGTCGGTCACTTGGGAATCCATCGTACAGAGACCGGTGAGCCAGTGCCTGGAGCACCATCACACAGCAGAAATCGTCGCCTCCACTGCCCTCACTGTCCTCGCGCATTCACTCATCGCATGGGCCTATTCGTTCACATGCGCATCCATGACAGCGGAATTCACCACAATGCCGACAACACCGATACACCATGCACACCCTCCGCTCCTGCCATTCTTAGCGCCCCCTGCCACCCCCACTACCATGAATGACATCCCCCCAGCCTCTACCGATTTCTCCTGCCCACACTGCGCCCGCAACTTCAACTCATGTATCGGCCTGATTGGGCACTTGCGAATCCATCGCACAGAGGATGGTGAACCTGTGCCTGGGGCTCTGACACATATTCGACGCGCCCACCTCCACTGCCCTTACTGCTCCCGCACATTTACACACCGCATGGGCCTATTAGGACACATGTGCCTCGACGACAACCTGCAGTAAACAACCGGAGGCTAAGTCACATCAGCGCACACTACCAACACCAATGCATAGACAACACCTTTACCATCATCACGTACCTGAGAATATCACGGTTTCATAGAAACCATGGCTTGGAAGGCTGCTAATCTGACGCTTACACCAGACCACGCCGTCAGCCCAGTTTATGTGCTGTGCGTGTTGATTGGTTGACCAGTGAACTGGGAGTCAGACGGCAATGGCTCCTTCAAATCCCCTGATTAAGTGAATCCTGGTGTGTGCGTTATGGGAGCCAGGTTGTGCTGTGGCACGCGAAGACGGGTAAACCGACCTGTCAGTCAATGCGCCCAATCCAACATCAGACAATTGACTGGCTTCGACGGTGGTCTGATTTTGGCGGGGGCGGAGAGAGTGAGGTCGACGGCTCAGCACATTTTTTCTCCCTATAGACAATCTGACGCGCTTGAAACTATCACGGTGCACTAAAAGCCGTGGCTTGGAAGGTTGCCAACTGACGGTAACACTCAGACCGCGTGTTCAGCCCAATGTGTGTTTTGTATGTAGTGGCTGACTGACGGACTAAGAGTCAGGCTGCAATGGCTCCTTCTTAATGCGGTCTTTATGGCACTCCCACTCCGTGGGATCAGAGTCAGGTGTGGTGGTACGCCCAGGGGCGGCTCCGATCGCGCCAGCCACCTGCGCCCTCTCCGATCTCCGGTCTTCTTGACTTTGTCTTGACACCGTGATCAGGTGGGGTAGGAGAAGAGATAGCGGTAGATGCAGCGCCAGTTTACTATTACTTTAAACCAAATCACGCGCAAGTCACCGTTCCTGCACCACCCTTCCGTGGAGCATACGGTGGACCTGGTCGTAATCGACGTTCGAACTGTCGTGTGTGTTTTTGCCCCATAAATGGGCCATGTGGTAGATGCGTTGAACCAACATGGGGGCCACATCAGGGCACGACAGGCGTTATTCGGTTTGCGCTCTCATAACAAACGTCGAACGTGGGTCTGCGTGGTAACACGCCTAGGGGCGGCTAGGGCGTAGGGTCCACGGCCACGCCAGCCACCTGCGTCCTCTCCCGCCTCCGGTCTTCTGGACTCTGTCTTGACACCGGGCTCAGGTGGGGAAGGATGAGAGTGCGGTAGATGCAGTGCAAGTCTAATATCACTAAAAACTAATTTGCGCTCAAGTCACTGTCCCTGCACCACCATGATATGGAGCATACGGAGGACATTATCGGATTATGACGGTCGAACTGATGGCAGGCATGCAGACTGAAAGTCAGGCTGAAATGGCTCATTCTTAATGTGGCCTTTACAGCACTCATACTTACTTGAATCATGGAAGGTGTGGTGGCAGGTTTACAGACAAATGCGGCCGCGCCATGCACATGCGCCCTCTCCCGCCTGCGGTCTTACTGACGTGGTCATGACACCACGTCCAGTGGGTAAGGTAAAGAGTGCGGTAGGTGCGATGCAAGTCTACATTCACTAAAATCTAATTCACGACCATGCCACCATCCCTGTACC
This sequence comes from Schistocephalus solidus, assembly GCA_017591395.1. Lineage (NCBI taxonomy): Eukaryota > Metazoa > Platyhelminthes > Cestoda > Diphyllobothriidea > Diphyllobothriidae > Schistocephalus > Schistocephalus solidus. The sequence goes on from WEDG01008359.1 coordinate 158,520, forward strand.
CATCCTGGTGTGGTGCATACGGTTAACCTCGTCGGAATCGGCGGACAAACTGTCAGAAAGCCAATTAAAGATGCCGGAACTGGAACTGGAAAGACGAAGACACAGACATATGACACAGAAACCTAGTAGATCGAGCAGGTCCAGCATCCAGCCACGTGGGAGCATATCGCTTGACAAGACAGTGAACATGATCAATCAACTGGCTTTGAGGTGGAGAGGTGGGTTAAAAATAGACATTCCATGTCAGATTTAGAGCTTGGCGCGAGGGCTGACAGTTTCCTCGTCGCCCATTTAGCCACTATTCATTTAAATGTGTCCTGAAAACATGCAGTGACTCGTAGAGACTCGAAGTTTAGAGAGGAAGCGGGAGATGAAAATACTGGCGTACATCATGAAAGGCTACAGAGAGGGGACACAGACAGCCTTTGTTAATCTCCGGTTGGTCATTCCTTGTTGCCCAGGGGAAGAGGGAGTCCTACACAGGTTGAGGGTCAGGCACATCGAATCCAAAAGTTCGACAAGCGGTCAGAATGTTCGCGGTCACACAGTAGTGATTTCCCCCTACCTACTCAGATTGTAGGACGGAAAACAGGAGACGCAGTACCACTAGGGCCATCGCATACCTAAGAGCAGCCAAAAATCGGTAACGATTACGCACAAATATAGGCTGGACAGGAATGAAAATTTCGGGTTCAGTTGCATTTTCCGGAAGGACCGGAAGTTTTCACACCAATAAAGGTGGACAGGCGACCACGCACTCCCGACTTCAATCTGAGCTATCCAGTCACGTTGGTGGCGCTTACCATTGTTCCCTAACCGGAGCATCACGAAAAAAGAACAGTTCTGTATTGCATTCCAGTCTAAAGCCCTCGCAGGCGACTCGGTTTGCCTTTGTATTCAATACAACTCGACGACTACACACACTCCACGGTGGTGCCCACCAAACAGGGGGAGTCAATCATCGACAGAAAGGGAGGAAATAATTTCCCATGGCCTCCCCACCACCCGGAGAAACCAACAAGACAATCACATCACACATTTGCCGCTGTCAAAGTGAGGCACTGTTGTTACTAAGGTTGTCTGTGTGATGTTGGCACGAGCGCGCGAGTGCAAACAGCAATCCGCACTGCGCAGTACACGAGTGCGAGCGGAGACACGCAAACACCGCCTGCACACGTGCGCACAAACGCGATTGCGTGGGTGTCGCCTGCACGCGCAAACTCGATAAAAATCGATAATTCGCACGCACGCATGCACCACACACGAAAGCCAGCAACCGTCTGACGTCAACCAATTGCGCAACCGATCATATTGCGTAGACCGCGGCGCGGGCAATTAGACACACACACGCACGCGCGGCAAAGCATCCGCCACGATGTGTGATGGGCACCATCTTCGATTCCCATTGCAGAACGTTACAATTTCGCCGAAAAATCAAAATATGCAAGAGAAAGGGAGAAAATGCTGATCTCCTGTCAGATATGCCAGACCATTTGATCCACTAGCTGTTCTCGAAGCTCCAAAAAATCACCGAACTGGTTTTACTGTCCCCCCCCCAAATCTTCGTTATCGGTACTGGCTGCGCAGATAATTTATCGCATAATTGTGTAGTGTGCGTATGCGCCGGTAAAAATTCCGTGGCTGCCAAGATCGATCATTCCGTCAGGTTGGATGGGTGTAACTGTACCGGTCCTAGTCAATCCTCCTTACTTTTACTGTTAGTATTCGCGAATGGCAGACTATCGAGAGCGGTTTTAGTGGAAATGAGATGAGAAGACCGGCGGATTTGGGCAGCATCTACCACATTCTTTCCCCGCTCACCCCCGCCTGGGCTCGGTATCAACGCACAATCAAGAAGACGGGATCGGACAAAGGGGGCTAGAGCAGCGTAAGCCTACATTTGGGCTTTTTAACGCGCCCCACTTTCCCAGGTGTGGCATGTCATGGGTGCACATCTTTAATAACGCCTCCTGTGTCCTGGTATGGCCACTTCGTTGATTCAACGCATTTCCAGCGCCGCCAGTTTTAATGACACACACGACTTAGTAGGCGGGCTGGAGACCGATTTGCCAATTGGCAGATTCCGGTTCACGCAGGAAGCTTCACAGTAGCGATATCGAAGGTATGCCAGTTTACGCAGGTGATCATAGCGGCCCTAAAATCTCGGATATTTGAATCCAGTCGCCCACCGCCGATTTACCCAAAGTATTCGAGGTCCACGTGTATGTACTGGAACAAAGTCGAGATTTTTGTATAAGGCATAGAACATTTAGAATGCAACATGCAATCATAGTGGCTTGATGTTGGCTCGTTGGCCCTACTGGAAAAGGCGAATTTCGAAAATGCTCTGTGGACGTTTCCGCTGGGATGGGTTGGAAGGCAGTCCTAGCAAGATCTGTGGGCCAAACAAATTTTATGCATTATTTCCTCCATCCGACCATCAATGCACTTTCAATAGTTGGGGCATCTTCTACTGAATGCACGGAATAGCGCCTTGCTTCGGAGTGACATGCAAATACCTTACAGACGCCTCAGTTTCTAGTGTTCGGAACCTAGAAAAAACGTGATATGTATATCGTCTGCGGCTACCCGGCATATAAACGATACATTCTTCAGATTTGGCTGCGTGATGTCCGGCGTTTTGCGGCCTAGTCTTGTGGCCTTAAAGCAGTACGGTAAAGGGCTAAACGGAGGCGATCAAACACTGGATCACGGAATTGGAGGAAAGTGCGTCGTGCGACTGCTGTGCACCGAGCCACGTCTCCACTGGGTTGGTGGATGGCTGATGTGTGGGAACTCACACTCTGGTCCGTTTTACCGGAGGCCGGCGGCGCCCACAGGACTGTCTGAATTTTACCTTCCAAAGGAGTCCTCATTGTGCCCCAGTAAGACCTATCTGATCCCGTCGTCGACGCCTCCAAGTGGATAACGCTGCCGGACCGAAGGCAGCAATAATGAGTTTGTGAGGCAGACGACGAAGAACGTGCCCAAACCACCTCAGTCGCCTTCCTCGTATGTCCACGAGTATCTTTGCGATTTTGTCGCAGCGAGTGTGGACTGTTTCAATTTCAGACGAATTCGGTGTAACTTCACTCGATGGATGGTTTTAAAGTAGTGTTGATCAAATACCTTCAGGTTTCGCCCACCTTCCACGCGCACAGCCCAGCATTCAATCATTGAGAAGAACCGACCGGACGGATGCATGGAACGAGCGAATATTCGTGGCGGTGGATATGTCGCTTAAACGGGCTTTCTACTACATGTCAACTGAAGACGCGCCCGGAAGGCCTCAGATAACATGCCAACAGGCAGTCCCCGGTATAATTATTACTGTTTTAACTGACCTAATCATAACAAAGTCGACGATTACAGCCAGATTCGGACCCATTGAATAAGGGCCACGGGTTTGAGTACAATCAGCACTTAAACTACCTGGACTACAGGGTCGAGATAGTGAGTACCACAATTTTAAGATCTGGGCTAAGATAACGCGAAAACTACTGTGAACTCTGCGATCCACTACCACCAACACTAAAAATAATAAAGTGGCCGAAAGCCCATGCATGTATTTCCAAGCGATCAACTTAGAATCCGCTACTTTTTAATGATTGATCGTCATAAATGTGAATAAGTTAATTGAGTCATCTGTGAAAGTTTGTCCTATAGGGTGCGGATTCGAATTCCGCTACGATCGCCACATTTCTTACAATTAGGTCACTTGAATTATACAAATCCGCCCAAGAACACACACTAAAAAATTACGTCGAGAGTTGTAATAGTGATAGTAGTGGTTTTGCAAAATTCCACTCATGCCTTTAAGTGTAAAATTCGAATGAATTCAGTCATCAATGGGTTCCAGCTGAGGATATTTGATGCTGAATAGTCTGTAGTATACATCAACGCGTTTTTCTACACCGCGGACAGGGTTATGATGATGATGGTAGTGGTGGTGGTGGTAAGATCAAGAATAACCTACCGCTGGGGCCACCTGGCCACTATTGGGCGTAAAGGGATCAGCGGAGGAAAAACGTCGTTTTTGCAGAGAAGAGGGCGTCGAACGGCTTGAGGCGGCCACGGGGGGCTGCAGTACACCCAGCTGATGAGTCATCTGGGGCATGAAACCAGGTAGAGTCGGCTGAGGACAGCCAGTCATGGCGACAGACATTGCTGGTGGGTACCCCGTGCTCCCCCCTCCTCCTCCACCTCCTGCACCACCACCACCACCACTCGCGGCGGCAGCGTTTGCAGCCGCAGCTACAGCTGCAGCCGCCATCTCTCGGGGAAGCATTGAGATGTAGTTGGGGTCTAGAGGACCCGGAGAAGCCGAGAAGGGTTGAAAGATGGGCTGAGCTATAAAACAGGAGAAGGCAGATCAAAACTAATTTTGAAGGAGTGTGTCATTTACAGCCCAAGAAATTAACACAAATCAAATTGGTCACAGCAAGCGACATTTACCTAATCCTAATGACGCAGTAGCAGACAGTGATGAGTGGGGCCCGATGGCGCTTTCGCAAATATGGCAAATGTAAGGTTGGTAGCTGCATAATAAAGGACGCAGAATTAAACAATGTTGTGATGCTAAGAAACCCGTGTAACCTTGGTTTAGTCAATTTGCTTTTTTTTTCGTCACTGAATAAAGACAGTGCGGTTTTTTATTCAAGTTCAGAACAATCATGCGATCGCCATTGCACCACCACAAAAGCACCCATGTCTGCCACCCTATTGGACTTACGGCCATAGATCCAAGCCTATGTCGCCGCTATCACCACCACGCCCCCGCAAGAAAAATCACGCTGCGACGCAGATCGCCCTGTGTGAAGAGATTGTCCATGATATTACTGGTCCTAAATAGAGCAGGCATGATCACATTGCTAGCAAGCACACGAAAATAGTAGGAGCTGAGTATACCATGTAGATTAACGAAAATAAACTGACATCTCTCGGATCTCGGATCTTTTCTATCTTGCGATACTGTGTTTCATTTGAAGCCTTGGCAATGTTCTGATCGGCACACGACAATGCGAATGTCATAATTCGACGATGTCCACCGTGTGCTTCACATCATGGTCGTGCAGGGACGGTGACTGGCGGGTGGATTAGTTTAAAGTAATAGCAGTCATGCGCTGCAGCTATTGCACTGTCTCCTTTCTCCCCACCTGAACCCAGTGTCAAGACAGAGTCAAGAAGACCGGAGATGGGAGAGGGCGCAGGTGGCTGACGTGGCCGGAGCCGCACCTGGGCGTACCACTACCCCCATGTTCGGCAATTTGTTATGGGCCCTGATGTGGCGCCCCGTGTTGTCTAACGCATCTGCCAAATGGCCCGTTTAGGGGGCACACAAAAACACGCAAGTTCGGCAGTCGTTGTTCGACTATGTTCACCGTATGCTCCGCAGAAGGGTGGTGCAGGTACGGTGACTTGCACGTGAGTTAGTTTAAAATGATTGTAGACTTGCGCTGCATTTACCGCACTCTCTCCTCCTCCCCACCTACGCCCGGTAACAAAACATTGTCAAGAAGACCGGAGATGGGAGAGGGCGCAGGTGGCTGGCGCTGCCGGGGCCCTTAGACCCTAGACGCTCCTAGGCGTGCCAGCACACCCGCCCCCATGTTCGGCATTTGTTATGGGAGCGCAACTCGAATAACTCCTGCCGTGCCCTGATGTGGCCCCCATGTTGGTCCAACGCATCTACCACGTGGCTCGTTTAGGGGACAACACACGACAGTTCTACCGTCGATTTCGACGAGGTCCACCGTATGCTCCACACCAGGTGGTGCAGGGACGGTGACTTGCACGTGATTTAGTTTAAAGTGATAGTAGCCTTGCGCTGCAGCAACCGCACTCTCTCCTCCTCCCCCACCTGAGCCCGGTGTCAAGACAGAGTCAAGAAGACTGCAGATGGGAAGAGGGCGCAGGTGGCTGGCGCGGCCGGAGCCGCCCCTGGGTGTACCACCACACCTGACTCCGGATCCCACGGAGTGGGACAACACACACACACACCACACGATCTGGATCCGATGCGAGAAATTGAATTGCTCTTATGGCTGGCCATTGACTAGCTGAGCAACTCACTGTGGAGCTCACCAAATGATACCGCTGTGTTTCGTCGCTACACTCACTCCGTATTCAGTAGTTTTGAGCTGCCACATGTACTAGTATGCTCACGTATCCTACGAAAATATGTTTCTCAGAGGTGCTCTCAAAAGGCTGGAGTGCCCTAATGGCTTAGACTGGTCGGTTAACCAGCGATCACTTGCGGTTACAACCGATACTGCAGCCATTACCAGGACACCAGCTTTTTCTTTTTCACTGACGGTATGACCAAACTGAGCTCCACACATCAAACTTTCGTTGCTGATCATGTCTTCCGTACTAAAAGGAAAACAGTCTCTCAGGAGTATCTGCCTGCCAAATCGTTCAGGCATCCAAATTTACTGCGAACATATAACTAGCCTTCAAAATAAGGCCTATTTCAAAGTAATGAACGAATTAAGCATATACGGGCTTACCGCGTCCGAAAAACAGCACGTTTGGATGTGACATCGAGACTATACTTTTGCTGAGGTATTCGCCTAACGCCTAAGAATAAATACCATGCAGGCAAAATCTCACGGTTACGGGTTATGCTCGTCCTTGTGGCTTTCTTCGACGCCAGAAATAACCATTCCATGCCTCTGTCGACACTCCTAATCCTCGTGATTACTGGTCACCACGCGAGTACGCGCATGTTCCGTAACCTGATTGGCGAACTCCCATCCCAGCATAGTGGACATTTGCGGTCGCGCCCGATAAGGAAACAGGCCATCGCGGCTCAGCGTTATACCGTTCAATGACCTAAGAATTCAGGTTGGAACTCCAGGTTGCCTAAACCTACGGTCAGGTATGACTGACTAACGACGGGTGATGAGCCAGAAATAGTCATCTTGGTCTCCCTTGTCTCTGTTAGTATTTCTTCCCCAAAAAAATGTTTTAAGCCGATGGTATTAGCGTAGCCATGGCCCACGGAGTTTTTGAAGCCTGGAATTGTCCGCACTGCGCCTGAATTAGGCCTCAAAATAGCAACATGACCTAATGCGTAAGCGTGTGCATAAAAGCTTACCTAAAAACGCAATAGAAGGCCCCACATCAGCAAGTGCAGTCGGTGACTCATACGAATCGGAAGTTACTGAAGAGAGAAAGCTGCAAAGAACGCGACAGTAATGAGTTCTGTTTGTGCGGCTCTATGCGTTTCCAGGTATTTCACACGCAACCACCAAAAACGTCGGCTGATCACAGCATGGAATTGCTCACCATACAAAGTCAATCATTGTCAGATGTTAAGAGAAATTTCCAGGTGCGGGTAAGCACGTAGAGCTGTGGGAGTAAGGCATACACCGTACTACGACGTACCTTGATTAACACTCAAATAACTACGTTCTCTAATGCTTTTAAACCATGAATGATGTACACTCTTCTTAACCGCCAGCAGAGTGAGTCACAAATGGTTCAGTGAAAGTATTCAGACCACAGGCATGACCGACCTGCACGAAATGCACTATATCTGCTGGGCACCTGTTTCATGATGCTTTTTGATTTTCCGATAAAGCCGATGAGGGATGTAGGTTGAGCACCGCGGCTCAACAGGCCGAGCAGGTCTGACCAGCAAACATCCAGCCAACTACAGTGAACGTTAACCCCTGCAAATGCTAGGACGGGGTCCTGTGTCTCGTGAGTAGAGCTTTGAACTTAATAGCGTCCAATGACCAAAGAATACAGGTTCGAGGCTCAGGTGCCGTAACCATGGGTCCGAATAAGGCTGGCTGCCGACGGATAAGAAATCAGAAACGCATCTCTGCCTCCCTTTGTTTTGCTGATACCCACCCTGGAGTTATTATTTACATATTTTATGCAGTATATAATAAAGCTAAAACAAAATACCACCCGCTAGAAAACCACAATCAGTACGTGATTGCACACAGTCACACGCCTGGGCCTAACTCTAACAATACTTGTGGACTACAGAGCACTCGGATTGTGCATAGTAAACCTTCTCCGAATGAATGCAAAGTTCGAGTCCCAGGAGATGGCATGAGCAGAGGCGAAGTCTGTTCGAGCACCAGAAAATATTTTTTTATTATTCTGAGCTTTCAAACTCCCACAGATGTCCATCGTCAGAGCTGGCAGCAGAAAGAAAAGGAGGAGGGCAGTTATAGGAGGGTACAAATCAATCAATGAACACTGACACTTGTCTGGAGGTGACTGCGCAGGGCTCTGTACGCCGGCGCCAAATCGATACATCGATTGATTGAGTTCCCATGCATGGACCAGACTTCAAGCAATTCTCGGCTCATCTTATTTCCGGCCTGGGTGATTATCTTGACGGCTGCAAAGTTGAACTCATGACCCGTTTCGCAGAAACTTGCGATACTTCGTGGCCCCGCCAACTAACGTTAATGTATGAGCGATAGCAGCATGCGTTCAATCTGGCCTGTGTAAGTACAAGGGCAGTTTAGGCATGGGATGCGATAAACTACCCCCGATTGCTTTTTACGATTTAGTCCGTCTTTGATTTTCATCAGCGCGCTGCGCATGGTAGCTTTGTCCAGCAACAATGCGCTCAGTCGATTCTGAGAGGTCCTTGATATACGGCATAGCATGTTTTTTTGACTGTATAATTTGACTTTTTCGTTGCACGAGCTTGATTCAATTGCGGCGACCACAACAGTTCATTAATGATGGTCGCTATAACACCTTCACTGCCTACAGTGGTCCTAATTCATAGGCGACGAACACCACTTCACGGCTGAGCTTGTTCATCGATCGCGATACGGTACGTACTCATATCGATTGTGCTCGATTGGGCTCAATCTGGAGATACGGAAAGGACCCTTTCAGATGCAGGTGATCAAATATCCATCATGATAGTTCAACCATCCTAATCCGACGATGTCCACCGCATGCTCCACGGCAGCGTTGTGCAGAGACGGTAACTTGCACGTGGACGAGTTTCAAGTGATAGTAGACCTGCGCTACAGTTACCGCACTCTCTCTTCCCTCGCGCATCCTTGTCCGATGTCAAGACAAGAGGCGGGGTCGGGCGAGGGTGACTATTGCGGCAGGAGATTCTCCTGACTGCAATGCCACACCTAAATCTGATCCCACGAAGTGAAAGTGCCTTAAATAGCAGGAGTGGCTGGTTCCGCGTGAGCCTGCACCTAAACGCGCCATCACCCCACCCCAACCCCCACATTCGGCATTTGTTATGGGAGCACAACCCGAATAACGCCTGCCGTGCCCTGATTTGTCCCCCGTGTTGGTCCACCGCATCAACCACGCGAAGTGTCAACAGTGAAGAGGAATTACGCAATTTCTCAAAATATAGTTCACACGAAACGACCCCTCCACATTTTCACTTTCTATGGAGGTGAACTCAAGCAAGAAGAAAAACGAAATACGGGTCAAAAGTTGGCTCCTGATTGATCGAGACACGCAATGAATTAATCGCTCCTGTAATGTGAAAAATAATTACTCATAAGAGGATGGAAAAACACTACTCCCAGGAGAACCAACTGCCAAGATAGTGTCAATCCGATTACCGATGCTCAGCATAGAGATGCGGTAATCTATGGGTCGAACGTTCCTGGTCAAGTAATTGCCAGGAAAAGCACGAACACATGCAAGAAACGCTCGGTGATCTCTGACACGAAGGTTTGTCTGTCAGTCAATAGGCATGCCGCAGCTTAGCAACTGTGTCGAAGAAGAAGAAGAAGACGAAGGAGAAAGAGAAAGAGAAAAGGTGAGATGTTTGAAGCCAAAAAATTAAAACGAAAGGGGAGGATGAGAGGAAGCTATGAGACCAAAACAACTTTAGTCCGGCTGAAGGCCACCCGATAACCAAGAACACAGGCATAGGTGACTTTGAGAGGCAGTCAGCTGATCCAACTTGTCCTTGCCAGCTTTGACAAAACCAGACATGCATAAACGCGCGGAGCAATAAACGGTGATAAACATCACGTGGGACGGTGGCTGTTGCTTAGTTGGATGCGATATGCTAAGAAGGGATCACCTGAGTCACGTAGGGCAAAACACTCGGCGAAAAGAGCCATCAGTTACATAAGCGAGTCCTTGAAGTAAAACAAGACAAGAAGTCGAACGAGACAGTAAATATGCTCCGAAAAATGTTTGTTTATTGTAAAAGTGGCGGTGTAACTAGATGCACTCGGTCACATCGTTACAGGCATCCGATCATGCATACAATTTCCGTCAACAACGGTCATGCGTGATCAGGCGAAAAGTTTAAAACAGGAGATCCTGCCAGTGACCACGGCCACAGAGGCGCGGGTGTCAATGTTACAAAAGGCCAAACGCAGGATGCTGATGATATGCAGAACGAGGTTACAGACCTACATGAGAGAACGAAACCCAGTGTGGCGCGCTTTCATACGTTGTGATATGTAGATTAACAATTCCGACAGAGACAAGGGAGACTGAATGGCCATTTCTGGCTTCGTGGCTATCATCAGCCAGTCATACCGAACCCCAGGTGTTGCCACACCCGAGGCTCGAACCCATGATCTGTTGATCGAAAGTTCAACGCGCCACGGGCTCGTTGTCCTGCATTGTGCGACTGCTGGCGGAGCTCTGCCTCAAGGCAGAGCGGGACGAATGAGTTCCGTTAACGATCGTTGAGCGTTCATCAAGGAATGGTGTCCTGTGCCAAGAACCATCAACCGGACTCCCCCGCCTGATAAAAAAGAGGACCGGTTGTGTCACAGTTTTCAAAGACTGTCGATAATATGCAACAGGTGTGGTCTTGAAGGCAACTCTTTGTCCGTGTGTTGTCTTGACTCGGACAGGTGACCGATGAAGGAAGAAATGGAAGCAACCTGGATCCTCTGTGCTTGCCTTGAAACTATCCCGGCATCACAACAGTTGTGGCTTAGACAGTAACCAACCGAAGAGACATCTCGGACAGAGTCAGATGACAATGGCTTCCTCGATATGCGCAGCATGACGTCCGAGACGGTTACATTGCAAGTTATTACAGTTAGAAGGAAGGACTAGATTGTGTGTGAAACGCATACGGACTGTTCAGTTTTGTCAACCACTGCGCCCATATTCGCCTGGATTTCGCAGTACCCACGGAAGGCAATGGGCGTTGGTGTGTGCGTTCTGTTCCCTAGGCGGGCCACGCGATTGACGCGCTGGATCGAAACTGAGGCTAGATTAGCACGCGGCATGCGCTATTGGGGACGAGCACCCATAACAACTTTCATCCATTTGGGAGTGGGGTGTCACAACTCGGTGGAGGCTCATGCCTCGTCCTCTCCGGCCTCCGAGACTATGCATTAACAGCGGGCCCAGATGGTTAAAAGAAGGAGAGAGTGCGGTAGATGCCTCGCAAGTCACCGTTCCTGCGTCTCCATGTAGTGGGGCATATGGTGAACCTCGTTGAAATCGACGGTCGAAATGCAATATGTGTATGCTACCCAAACGGGCCATGCGGTAGATGCACTGGAGCAACACAGAGCCTAGATCAGGACACGGCAGGCGTTTTTCGGAATTCGAATTTATAAAAAATGCTACAATTCGAGGGTGCTAGCGCGCCGCACCAGCCTGCACCCCTCATTCCGCCCCACAGAAGTCTGGTTTGGTCATAACACCGAGTCCAGTTGGGTAAGGAGTAGAACGTGCGACAGATGCCGCACAAGTCTACCTTCACTAAAAACTAATACACGCGCACGGGCATCTGTGGGATCACGTTCTCGTCAACAGGCGAGATCATTGTGATGCGCTACTAGCAAAGGTGATCTGGAGCATACTCGTGGACTGATGACCGCATGTCATCTCAAGTGCGTGGATGTAATCCAGACCCCTTGATTTGCGGCCCAAAGGTAGAAAATTACAGATTCAAACAAACGGGCTTTACAAACTGATATACACTTTTCCTCTTTTGTGCGGGAACCCAACTATAGTCAACCTCCGATATGGCGGCGACTTGGGACCACAGCTATCTACGAATACTTCAGACTACAATAAAAACAACAATAACTGTCTGTTTTAATGTTTAAACACCACATACTCCTTAAAATATTATCTAAAACAACAGTTTGATATTTTTTCAAAAGCCTATAACGATACCCTTAAAAATATATAGCTTACAGTCACGCGTGAAAAAACCAACAATTGTTACTCTTTGCAAGGCAAAAACTAATCGATTTGCGAATACATTCAGGCATTCACATTTAGTATTAACATTTGAAAATTATTAAACCACAACTATTTGCGAATACTTCAGACTCCAATAAAAACAACAATAACTGTCTGTTTTAATGTTTAAACACCACATACTCTTTAAAATATTATCTAAAACAACAGTTTGATATTTTTTCAAAAGCCTATAACGATACCCTTAAAAATAAATAGCTTACAGTCACGCGTGAAAAACCAACAATTGCTACTCTTTGCAAGGAAAAAACTAATCGATTTTGCGAATACATTCAGGCATTCACATTTAGTATTAACATTTGAAAATTATTAAACCATTTTTTTCCTCAAAATGTACTTGGTCACGAAACTTTATGAAAAATATTAGCTAATATCGTATGTGTGCTCCACGAAAAAAAACCGGACTAATAAATTTGACTTATTATTTATTAACGCTAACCAGGGGACAACAGCCAAAGCTCTTGTTGGAAAAGGAGGATTTGCACTAAGTTTAAACTCAATGGTCAAAACAGATCCCTGATTCCTAGTCTTCAGACGATATGGCTGGGGTAGTATTCGAGAAAAGGTTTGCCCCTGTAGAAAGGCTTGACTCTCTCTTTCTCTAAAACAGCTTACGCATGCCTTGTGCCAACAACAGAGCCGCCGCTAGCAAAGCAGTTTTCTTCCCATGCCCAGACCCAGTACAGCAGACATTAATGCAGATGCAAAATGACTGGCCGGCTGACAGGCAAGGCAGAAGAAAATCCAGGGATGCACACACCACGAGTAAATGAAGAAGTTCTTTCCCGAATTAAACTCAAAAAGCCCGTGCCCGTCCTCGGTTCAGACCCTATGCCGTCCGAAGAATAGCAAATTATGGGATGCTGCGTTGAGTGTACACCTATGAGAGGGGACGCCTTCCAGAACCCCAATACAAGCATTCAAAATGTCGATGAACCACAAACGCACTAACCGCGTCCCGCTAACCATAAGCAAAATGAGTAAGGACCCCAGGAGCTGTCCCTACACCCCTTTTGTACCTGACAAAGGTCTTCAACACAATTAATCTTGGTTGGCTATGGCGAATCATGCTGAGATACGTGTGTCCAGTAGGATTTGTGCAGCTTCACAACATTATGCTAAACCGAACGGTTTGGGAGGAATTTGTGGTGAAAAATATGACGAAGCTGGGCTGTGTGCTCGCCATTAGACTCAGCCTGATGTTCGCAGCCATGCCGATACGCGGCCAACCATAGCGAACAGCCTGGAATCACCATTCACCGCCGAAATTATGGACTGCTACTACTCAAAATTTAGCAAATACAGGCAGAAACTGAAAGTTAGAGAGCAAGATCTATTATCTGCACATAAAGACGTTTCCAACTTCACAATAAAAAGCAATTGTTCAAACGAACGTGGATCCCTTTGTTTCCCGTCGCATACCCTGATTGACTATCAGCTTGGAGAACACAGTACTCCTCATATGAAAACTGAGGAGCTCAAGTAACTCACGATAAGTGCCACAGAAGAAACTGCACTCTTGTTGTACTTAAGAAGTACACTCCTCCTTAGGATGGTTTTTTTAATTTCATTTGCTGCCTGGAACTGTCCTTTTTTCTTGTTTCACTACTCCCCATCATCGTGTAAAAGTTATTCTTAAACGATTTTCCGGCTCTACGGTAACCAAACTAGACGTAGGTAACACACGTTCCGTTATGCACAAACCGCTCTTGTGTCTACGAGTTTCCCGTTCCAATTTGGATCTTTTCGAAGTCAAGCTTTTAATGCGGGCACGCTGCCAAAAGACACCATATCAGGACAACTGCGAGCGACGACCTCTCAGCACAACCAGCCCTTTTGTGACCTCGCCGGTACAATACTTACGGAAAACATACACACACACCAGTCGCGCGCACACACGATTATTTCTTGGTATCTATTGATTGGTAGAGAACACTGTCGCTCTACACATAACTGCTGATCTCACGGTGCCCGTGAATGGCGAGTCCTCGTCTGACTTGCTCGTTTTAGCAACCTAGCTACTGACCGTTTGACTAACACACATAAATTTAACTTTTTTCGTTCGCTTGCTGAGCTTAAACAGGGGGGGATGTTCGTGTCGAACAGACACACGGCAAGGACATGTTTCGAGTCCCACTCATACCCTCTTTAAACCTTCTGAGCTCTAACCAACTTGAAAGTAATTAAAATGCGATTCTCAGGTGGTATGTCACAGGAAGAGGCGTTGACCGGGAGAGGTTAACTGAGTGTTTGAGGTTTCGAGTAGTACTTTTATCTACTACCCCCTCCTTCAGAGCTTGGAGAGTCATACCCACCACTGATCAAGTGCTAAGACCCATAAACAAAATTCGCAAACTGGAAAAGATGTTCTGACAGTCACCAGCTACCAAGTTTACCAAGGTTCCACTGGTTGGGCGCTGTGGTGACTTAGATGTGAAGCAAACCGAAGCTCTGTCTGTCACAGTCCCTCTTGTCACGTCTACCGCGTTCTCGTGGCATAACAAAGTCGAGACCACTAGAAGTGAACGCAAGTGCACTGGATGACAGTAAAATTGGTGCCACACCTTAATTAGGAGATCTATGAACTATGAAAAGGCAGTGTGCACGGCCCCTTCTTTGCGGCAGGGAATGCTGCCAAATGACAAAATAATTCGGTCCAGCATAGGACTGACGGTCAGACTGCCATAGCCCCTTTCGATCGTGGTTTTTTATGGCATTCTTTCATGACTTATCTCAGTTTCAGCCTGTACATGCTGAATTTTGGGCAGCAACAACCCATAATTCCAGGCCGTTCGCAATGGTAGGGCAGGCATCGGCGTGGCTGAGGCTACAGCGAGTACACAGTCCTACTTCGCAATATTTGTCACCGCAGGAACCTCCCGAACTGATCCACATGTTTGTGCGGCTGTATTGTCCTTCGCACAAATCCTACCGGACACACGAATCTCACCATGATTCACCATGGCCAACTGAGATTCATTTTACTGAATACCTTTGTCAGGTAAAAAAGGGGTGTAGATGGCCAGTCATTTTGCATCTGCATTAATGTCTGCTGTACTGGGTCTGGGCATGGGAAGAAAACTGCTTTGCTTGCGTCGTCTCTGTTGGTGGCACAAGTCATGTGTAAGCTTTTTTCGGTAAAGTAGGCGCGTTACTTCTCCGTGGATTTAATCTTCCTTTCGGCAATGTACTCGAATTTTGTATAGATTTTCCTTCCTTATTTGCTGGTTGAATACTGCATACATGCGGCTTCGTTGCGCTCGAATTCCTCGTTCTCCTCCTGAGTGAAATATATTTATCGAATGAGATTCCTGTGTTTCTGAAATCCCCGCCCGTTGCAACCATGTAAAAAATTAGTAGTAAGTCATCCTGGGTGTGCATATATATATATATATATATATATATATATATATATATATATATATATATATATATATATATATATATATATACATGTTAATGTGGAACCGACAAAGACAAGGGGAGACCGGAATGGCCATTTCTGGCTTATTAGCCGTCATCAGCCAGTCATACCCAATCCCAAGTGTGGAACACCTGGGATTCGAACCCGCGACCTTTGGTATTTGAGTCGAACGCTCTACCATTGAGCTCCACACAATCATCATATTCCCGATCACAACCGACAAAAACAACGAGACCGTGGCTTAATGGTAGAGCGTTCGACTTAAATACCAAAGGTCGCGGGTTCGAATCCCAGGTGTGCCACACTTGGGATTGGGTATGACTGGCTGATGACGGCTAATAAGCCAGAAATGGCCATTCCGGTCTCCCTTGTCTTTGTCGGTTCCACATTAACAACATATGCTACATGTCGCTATGCGACTGCCTGTGAGTACTCTAGTCTGAGTTCCAGGGCACAACGGAACATAAATGTTCCTTAAGCAGATCGGTGAGCCACACACTATCATCATATTCCCGATCGCAACCGACAAAAAGCAACGAGCCCGTGGCTCAATGGTAGAGCGTTCGACTCAAATACCAAAGGTCACGGGTTCGAATCCCAGGTGTGCCACACTTGGGATTGGGTATGACTGGCTGATGACGGCTAATAAGCCAGAAATGGCCATTCCGGTCTCCCTTGTCTTTGTCAGTTCCACATTAACAACATATGCTACATGTCGCTATGCGACTGCCTGTGAGTAATCTAGTCTGAGTTCCAGGGCAAAACGGAACATAAATGTTCCTTTAGCAGATCGCTGAGCCACACACTATCATCATATTCCCGATCGCAACCGACAAAGCAACGAGCCCGTGGCTCAATGGTAGAGCGTTCGACTCAAATACCAAAGGTCGCGGGTTCGAATCCCAGGTGTGCCACACTTGGGATTGGGTATGACTGGCTGATGACGGCTAATAAGCCAGAAATGGCCATTCCGGTCTCCCTTGTCTTTTCGGTTCCACATTAACAACATATGCTACATGTCGCTATGCGACTGTCTGTGAGTACTCTAGTCTGAGTTCCAGGGCACAACGGAACATAAATGTTCCTTTAGCAGATCGCTGAGCCACACACTATCATCATATTCCCGATCGCAACCGACAAAGCAACGAGCCCGTGGCTCAATGGTAGAGCGTTCGACTCAAATACCAAAGGTCGCGGGTTCGAATCCCAGGTGTGCCACACTTGGGATTGGGTATGACTGGCTGATGACGGCTAATAAGCCAGAAATGGCCATTCCGGTCTCCCTTGTCTTTTTCGGTTCCACATTAACAACATATGCTACATGTCGCTATGCGACTGTCTGTGAGTACTCTAGTCTGAGTTCCAGGGCACAACGGAACATAAATGTTCCTTAAGCAGATCGGTGAGCCACACACTATCATCATATTCCCGATCGCAACCGACAAAGCAACGAGCCCGTGGCTAAATGGTAGAGCGTTTGACTCAAATACCAAAGGTCGCGGGTTCGAATCCCAGGTGTGCCACACTTGGGAGTGGGTATGACTGGCTGATGACGGCTAAGAAACCAGAAATGGCCATTCCAGTCTCCCTTGTCTTTGTCGGTTCCACATTAACAACATATGCTACATGTCGCTATGCAACTGCCTGTGAGTACTCTAGTCTGAGTTCCAGGGCACAACGGAACATAAATGTTCCTTAAGCAGATCGGTGAGCCACACACTATCATCATATTCCCGATCACAACCGAGAAAACAACGAGCCCGTGGCTCAATGGTAGATGCGTTCGACTCAAATACCAAAGGTCGTGGGTTCGAAAGCAGGTGTGCCACACTTGGGATTGGGTATGACTGGCTGATGACGGCTAATGCCAGAAATGGCCATTCCGGTCTCCCTTGTCTTTGTCGGTTCCATTATCAACATATGCTACACGTCGCTATGCGACCGCCCGCGA